>JAUTXW010000617.1:0-137500 GCA_030620095.1 Kuschelorhynchus macadamiae | reverse complement strand
GGTGAATTTTCATTTTCGTAATATTTTATTAGATTTAATACCATTTTTTTCGCTTTTGGATGCAAAAAACCCGAAAATTGTTTTCTATTACTCATTTTGTCACTGTCTTGTCAATCTGACTTTGAAGTGACATCGCCCAAAGATTTTTGAAACTGCTGGTATTATATGTTTATCCTCTTTTTTTATATGAAAATATCATAAGTCTGTCTAATTCATCTTCCGGATTTTATGCGGAGGATATGATTACACGTAATAAAAGAAAAACAAACTTAAAATGTTTGTCGTTGATAAATCGTATGACCCGCACGATAACACTGCTTTTGACTATATGCCTAACAAAGACACAAATTTGAATTTTTTAATATATTATTTTGTTTCGAACCAATTATTATGCTGTAAGTAATCAGTGATAACAATAATATTTTTATTATTTTAGGAGAGTGAGTTAAAATAATATTAGAGTGTATGGTATCAATATGCTCGGAAGGGAATGGTCTGTTATAAAATCCCCACGATCCCTCCCTTTTTATTTAAAAATACTAATTTTGCTAATTTTAAACTTGCAAAAAAAAAACGTTCTTGAGATCAACCGAGGCCAATTTGTATTTTTCTCTTACTATTTGATTATAAATGAACCAATTTTAAGGATTCATAGCATCCTAGATTAAAAAACAAAATGATAATAAAAATTATTCAATCTGGCAAAAATTGACAAATAGGGTGTTATTATATTCAAAATGCCATTTTCTATCCAAGTAAGCAAACATATATAGAGTATCTCATTTGAAAATCGAAAGTTGAAGTCATTTCCGGTCAAACCGGAAGTAGCTCGAAACAAATGAATATGTCAAAAAATTCAAATTTGTGTCTCATTATACCTTTTTGCAAAAATCACTCTTCTTATAAAGATTTTTCTAAACGCCTGGGCGAATTGAAAAATCATTATAAAATTATATATTTTTTAATATGACTGAATAATTTAGATATTTTAGAAAACACCGGATATTTCTAGTTTTTATTGGAAAACGAACAAAAACCTAAGCATTTTAAGAAAATGCATAACCTCGATTAGACTTTTTATAATTCGTCTAGTTATCGAGTAGGCAAATCATAAAATATTTAGTATACGATTGTGTATTTGTAGTGTAGAGCACGATTGAGAACTAACGACTCAAATTGGTAAATTGGTTGTTACTTTGTGCAATGGCAAACAAATCGTTAAGCTGTGTTTGGAGTATCTTCGGGTCGGCTTGTTTTCTTTCAATTTGCCAAAAACCATATTGTACATTATTCAAAATGGCGCCATGTCCTTCCAATTCCAGTCACAGAATAAATGACCTAGAATGGAAATGCAATTTGTGAACTAATCCAGAAAAAAAATATAAGTACCAAGAAGAGTATGTGTTGTTGGGCAAAAACGCGCTGCTGAGAAAATGTTAGTAAAAGCCAATAAAAAATTTAATCATTTAAATGTTCTAAAGTAGATAGATGGCTTTGGATTCTAAAAATATATTGGAAGGTATTCTGGATTTTAAAAATAGAGTGTTTTAGCACATTTAAAAAGGCTACAAATATCATAAGTCTATATAATTCATCTTCCGGATTTTATGCGGAGGATATGATTACACTTAATAAAAGAAAAACAAACTTAAAAAGTTTGTCGTTGATAAATCGTACGAGTACCAAACTGGAACTAAACATCGCTGGTTTTCACGAAAAAGAGCATCGTCACTGAAATTTCTTTCGAAAAAGTATTACATTAAGAGAAGCTGTTGGAATGTTTTCTTAGTTTGGAGGACTGGATTTAAAAAATGTGGATGTAAACCAAATAAAGTTCAGTGCCAAACAAATAAATGCTTTTGCTTTAAATCACTCGTGAAATATACCAGCAAGTGCCACCTACGTGGACAAAGTGTTAATAAAAATAAACATTGCTTAGTTGTTATTTAACCCGCCTCACTAAACTGCATATTTTAATCAATATATTTTTTGAAAATGAAACTTTGTTTTATAAAATGCCTAAAAAGTATTCAGTCATAATTAAAGATTAAGGAATTTTATAACGAATTTCAATTCGTCCAGTCTAGGGGTTTTATAAAAATTCTGATTTGCAATATGCCAATGACAGAAAAATACAAACCGTTATTTTGCGTAAGAGTAAAAATGTCTCATTTTGCAAGATACGAAGAAAGTCAGTCAGTCAAGTTGATAAAAGTTATTGCTTCAAAAATAAACAAGGTTTGTCTTATCAAAAATTTAATTTTTTGTACTGAGGGTATAAAAAATACAAAAATGTTGTCTTCGTTTATAATTTTCTCTCAAAAGTACAAATATTAAATATGTTTTGAATTAAACCCCAAGCAGAAATTTAAGATTTATTTACAAAATTTAAAATTAAGAATATCAGTTTTATCATAATACATTTTTAAGGTCCCGAATATTCTCAAGCACACCTTTAAAAAAAGTACCTGGTAGTTTCTAAAATAATTATAACACTTAACGACGTATCTGTCAATGTTTTTATTTCATGAAATAATTATCATCTAATGTAAAATAGTTCTTATTAAAATTAATTAAATAATTTTAATTGAAAATACCTTACCATAACGGGACATATCCACCTAACAGTATAAAGGTTTTATTAAAAAAAAACTTGTTTTAATGCAAACCCCGAATTTTGTTGGCACAGCGACCCTAACCGATCATAACCAAACCTAGTCTGCATTTTTATTAACGAAAATAAAATAAAATAAATGCTCAATTTTCCATTCCTCAAAATATGTCTAAAAGTAGTTGTGTTAATGTGAAACTGACTAAATATTTTGGCTTTAATGATTGTGCCTCCACACCTAATTTGGTTTAACCCGGTACCAATCCACCTAATTCGTTTCCACGGCGAGTTGTACCAACCCATCTATATGAAAAAATAATATCACTCACACATCAAAGAAAATAACACAATTTACTTTGGCAACAATGCTTGCTGGCCGATTAAATGACAATGAGTTTAGATACAAAACAGAACCTCATATTATTAATATTCTGAATTAAAAAAAATCTAATTCAATAAATATATATTAGAAATAAATAAATCTTTTAAAACACACATATATTAACCTACAGCAACAATCACATGGGATTTCATAAAAAGGTGTTAATAGTGCAGTAGTGCAACTTGACAATCGATTCTAATTTGTATTATTTTGTTTAAATTTTTTTTTCGCTTAAATTTAGTAAATTTGGTAAACTTCCTAATAAAACCAAGAAAAGAACTTAGGCAATATTAAAGCAAGTTTGTTCCAAAAAGCTCTTTACATCACCTTCCGAATTGTTTTCTAATTAAATTTTTAATTGAGAGTTATCAGAAAATATAAAAATTAACCGTGTATAAAAGTGGTTTCATACATCTTGCATTTATACAAAAATGTATCTACTCCTCGCAGTTTTATGGTACTGCTAAAAATACATATAATAATTTAATACGTGTTTTGTGTTTTTAATAAACACAGTAAGCAAATGGAAAACGATACGTTTTGCCTAACTATACGAATAGTAATAAATAATACACATAACTATGGCACAAAAAAAGATAATAAACGACATTTACTACAAAAAAAAACTCTCAGCGAAACATCAATGAACAAAAACCAAGAACACAAACTATAAAATAAAATAACATAAAAATCTACTGAATCAAAATTTCTAAGAATTCGAAACACTTTCGTCATCACTGCTTGCGTCTGATGATTCTGAATCATTTAAATATATATTAACCGGGAGAATATTTGAAGAGTCTAAATAGCGATCTCTAAATATCACTTTTTCGAGTGCTTCATTCCATAAGCTAAAGACAGTATTGTCAGTAACTGGATTTACTGAACATATTCTCGAATCATAGTACCTCGTACACTTCGACCATACCATTTCTATAGAATTAAATTGGTAATGGTAAAGTGGAAGCCTTAGTACTTGGTAACCATATTTTATCGCTAGTTCATCAAGTTTAAAGGGGCAAAAAATAACATATTAATAACGTAATCTAATTTTCTATTGGTAAAATCTAATTCGTAAATTTAGCCGACTGCTTACATATATTTTTTTTCTGGTGGAGACTTTCCAACTATATTCCTTTTCATTGCTATATTTCAATATTCGATATTTCTATCTTGTAGCCATCTTAGAAGTAGTTGTTTAGACCAACTTGAGTTTGGAATCTTCTCTAATGACCTGGAATGGTAGGATGCGTTATCCATCACTATGAGGGAAAACTCCTCTAAATTTGGAAGTAATTGTTACTAAAACCATTTTTCAAAATTTTCAGGATTCATAGCGTCATAGTAATCACCAGACCAAACTAGATTTAAAAATAAGGCTTGCGTTACCTATAAAACCTGTCTCAGATTCAGCATGCAATAATATATCTGACGACTTTTGAACTTTTCTTTTTGACAGTTTTAATGGAACCATCTTGCCAACTATTTCTAAACGCTCCTTTGTTAATATAATAAAAATACATTCGTATAGCATTTTGTCTATTTTTAATAAAAGCTTCCTACAAATACAGGTTTAAGGCAAAACTAGAGGTAATCCTATTGGATATAGCGTCTTTTCGCCATTTAAACTTTAAGGCTCTCACTCCTCTACATAAGGAAGCTTTTGAAATTTCCACACCATCAATATTAAGCAAATTTGTTTAGAGTAACACTAATGTGATATGTTCCCCTGTAAAAAGCAAATATTTTTTAAAATTTATTGATTAAAATTAAACTTATTTAAAATACCTATTAAACTTATTTAAAATTTCATTCTTATTTTTTAGCCTTTAGGAGAGGTGAAACCTTTTACATGGAAACTTTGAATTGCTTTGCATTCTAAACATTTTTAAGAGTATAAAAATGCAGAAATTTTCCTGTGGAAATAAGTTATTTCAATTTTCCAAGGAAATTTCATGCCTATTTTTCGGACATTAGAATAACGAGTTAAAAGGAACTTTATTTTGCTTCGCATTTTAAACATTTCTCTGAATATAAAAATACAAAAACGTTTCTGCCAAAAATTTCTATTTTCCAGACTTTAGAGTAGCTCAAAGCATTTACATCGGAACTTTGTTTTCCTGTGAACAGTAGAATTTTATAAATCCTTCAGTACCAATTAATTGATCATGTTAACATTTTAGAGACATTTCCATCCATTAAACAAGAAGATTTTACTTTAGAACAGAAAGTGAAGCCTACTAGCCTACATGTCAAAGCATCGCCCATCTGATTGTACCCTATCAAACAATACAACCTTTTCCATCAGGTCCTATCTTATAATTACTATTTTTCAGACTTTAGAATAAGTGAAACTTTTACATGGAAACGTTGTTTTGTATTGCATTCTAAACATATTTGGGTTCATAAAAATGCAAAATTGTTCCTACAAAAATCAGTAATTTCCATTTTCCGAGGATATTTAATTTGTATTTTCTTGACTTCGGAATAGCTGAAACCAGCTTCATGGAAACTTTGTTTTGCTTTGGATTCTAAACATTTTTCTGAATATAAAAATACAAAACATGTTCCGGCGGAGTTACGTCTTTTCCATTTTCCTAGGAATTTTCATTGCTATTTTTCAGACTTTAGAATAGCTGAAACCAGTTAAAAGGAACTTTATTTTGCTTTGCATTCTAAATATAAAAATGCAAAAATATTTCTGCGAAAATCCGTCATTTCCATTTTTCGAAGAAATTTAATTTCTATTTTCCAGACTTTAGAGTAGCTGAAACCAGTTACATAAAAACTTTGTTTTGCTTTGAACAGTTGAAGTCTAAAACCTTTCTTACCAATTAACAGATCATGTTAACATTTTAGAGAAATTTCCTTTCATTAAACAAGAGGATTTTACTTTAGAACAGAAAATAAAGCCTACTAGCCTACAGGTCAACCTTTTCCATCAGCTCCTATTTTATTTAAGATAAAAATTATATAAACTATACATGGCTTTCTAAATTTAAAAACAACTGCATACTTTGAAAAATTAGCTGTAGTGTGCTGCAAGGAGTCGGATGAAAAATTTAATAACCTATCAAAGGAATATATGATTATCAAATATTTTGGAAAAAACCCATAAAACAAAGTTGAAGAAAATCTCAAGAGGAAGAAAGAGTGCTGGCTAAAGCTCAAAATTCAATTAGGCATATATCCAAGTTGACTTGCCTTGGAAAACGAAAAGAAAAAATATGTCTGAGGCAAGGAAAATTACTATGCACAGACTTTTAAGCCTGGAAAGACGTCTCGAAAAAATATAAGTATCAACTAGAAATTGATAAACTATGCCACACTCTTTCTCTGTTTGATAGCAGAGAGTATGTATTTGTTTTAAGATAATATAAATCTACACTAAGTGGTTGATTGAAAGAGAGGCAGTAAAGTTAGTGTGCAAATCACCTACTGCTCAGGGAGATTGGTTCGTTTTCTAGTTATAAGGGCGCCAACAGTTCTATACCAGTTGACTATTGACCGCTCTAGATATTATGAGTACCTTTTCCTCAAGACCACTAAGATAAAATTAATTAAAGTTAATAGTAAAAAAAAAACAAAAAAAAGCATATTCAACAAATAACATTTATTAACAAGTTCAGTGCTCCTCAAAATATTTCCAGAAATATGTATCTCCTGTAGGTTATTTTATATAACATATGAAAGAAATTGGCCTTAATTGAAGTTTTTTTTTAAAAAATGACAATTGACTGTGTAATGATCCTTTGTTAATCAGTTTTCATACCTCATATGCTGAGAGAAAAATCTAAAGTATATTCAAATAAAGATCACTATCCAAATATTAGATCAACTGTGTAAAATGTTTTATGAAAATAGCTAGAGAATCACAAAACAACAAACTAAATGTTCAATAAAACCTGAAAATTAAGTAATACGGATGAGAAAAGAAATTTTCAATCAGCTAATGACAGGTAAAAGTAATAGACTCCAAAATCTATAAATGTTTATAAAGAAAATCTTTAAGTTGTAAACAGTAAAAATTTATCAAAAGATGCAAAATAATCAAGCAATTAATTAACTTCATTAATTTAAATACAATTAACAATAATAGAATAAAAGAAAAGAGTATTATGTGAATCTAAGAGCAAGCAAATGACAAGAAAAACTTATATAACTAAGTTTCAAATCCAATCACCAATATTACCTAACAAATTGACACCATTGTTTTATATCAAAATACCTTTCTAAAGCAAGTAAATACAATAAATCATAAATATCATCACATATTCCAGTAGTATTACCTATCTATAACACTTCTTATATACCATGTATAAACTAACTAGATCTTATAAGTTAAAATTTCAAGATGTGATCACACTTTACAACAACACTGTATCTGAAAGTATATTATACTATCAAATGTTGGCAGAAACCTATAGACTATTGTGTCATAAACTTATACTGTGATGTTCTGTATCTTAAAGCCTACTATACGGTCAAATGTTGACAAAAACCTATAGATTATTGTGTCCTAAACTTATAATGTGATATTTGAGTATCAGCATGAATTATAAAGTAAAAATAATCTTATTGACAACACCAATAATCATGGTTTATGCACACCAGCAGTAGTTAGAACTTTATATCAAAAAGGTATACTCTACACTCAAAAGAAATAGAAAAAGTCATAAAGTTGATCAGCAATAAACAATAAAGTCAATTCAGCACAAGGGATGTTAAAATTAAGATACTTATCTAAGTGTCTATCAGCATCGGTGACTTAGATCAGCAGTCTATGATGTAAGTGTCATCGAAGACATTTCCAGCAGGAAAACTGGGTACGTACACACTTAAGCACCAGGTAACAGACTTCTGCTTCACTTATAATGGCACATTCAGGTTCAAACCCTGGTTAGGAGAACAGGAACAAGAAGTAGAAGAGGAGGGAGAAGAAGAAAAAAAACCCTAGAATAGTACAAACGTCTAAGATTTACACCCCAAATAAAAGTATATAGGTCTGTTTAACAACTCAACACACAGTATATCAAATAAAGAAAATAATTCCAAACAAAAATGTATCAATATTTCCCAGCTTGACTTCATTTAAACCAATTTACCCAAATTATAAAAAATCTTAAGTCATTCTATTATAGAAATTCAAAATATTAGGCTCGTACATGTCTATTACGATACATAATATTATCAAAAACAACCCCTTAACATTATATACAAAATATAAGCAACATATCTATTAATTAATACTAATATAGGTACATTACAGCCCTTATAGTGAATAGGAACAAGAATCCACCCTTAAAATCTTGTAAATATCAATACAAAATGTCATTACTCCAGTATAAGTAAGCTAATATAAGATGTTACAGACAGAAAATATAAATCACTGATACAATATTGTTCAATTTTGCCAAATTGGTTAAAGCAGATAGCATGTATTTATATCTTTTAAGGTTGTTTCGGTCTTCAAAGAAATATGAAAATTAAAGTGATTTTTATAGATATATAGGCCTCTTTCCTAATTATAACATACACCTGTAATAGTTGTATTGAAACACATTTATTAATGAAAACAAATTCTCCCCCATGTATTTACTATTCTTTACTTTATGCAAACTTAAATAACAAATGGCTTATAGAGGTTACAAATAAACCTTTTTGTATTGCAGAAATAAACTTAATAATTATAACAAACATAAGGTATATACACATTCAGCACGTATCTTAAGAAAATGAAAAGTACAATTGAATACATTGTTTGCTACGCAAATCAAAGGGCAATCAAGAGTGTCCCCATAGCTCTTAATTTCAATAAGTAAAATAACTCTGTGGCCTTGTATTTACTTTTTAATGAGAGAACTAAGTAACAAAAAAAAATAACCCCTTTTTTATATACCGGGTGTCCGGGAAAATGTGGGAGATCTCTCGGACTCAGATAGAACATTAAAAAATAAGATAACAAGTTCCCATAAATTTTTTTCCTAGCGGCCCTCCCTAGGGAGATACGGCCCCCTAAAGAACCCCACTGGAAATCGGTTTTTCTAGAATAACTTTTAAACGACTCAATATAATTTAACGAAAATTTAATATGATAGACAGTAGTAAGGACCTCTCAAAATACTCCCTTAAAACATAATTAGCTTGTTTAGTTTACCAGGGACGGACTAGATTGTACATTTTAACGCTCAAATTTTTAACACCCTGTATGATAAGGAGTTAAAAAAAATAAATTTGGATACCTTGAACATTAAGCTAAAGAAAAGGTACTCTTGTTCATTGTCGATAAAATGAACCGTTTTCGAGAAAAAAAAAATAAAAGTATTAATGTTTTATTATTGTTTATTTATCAGTATTAAAGAATGCACTTTTTTACAAACGTTACTATGGTACGAAATAAATAATCTCGCATTGACGTGTGCATTTGAAATCTTCTTGACACGTTGATCTTTTTGTACCTACTTCGATATTAATTTATTAAATTTTGAATACCTTGGTAAATTTAATTCGATAATGGGATACACATTTAGTGAGTATGCAGATATGCATCTTATGTACGGACTTGCATCTTGCAATGCTTATGAAGCAAGAAGGTTGTATGGAGAAAGATATCCTAATCGCAATATTCCAAATGAGAAAACATTTCAGCGAATTGACCAACGTCTAAGAGAAACTGGTGGGCAATTCTCAATTAATAAGGTAACATTATTGACGTTCATTAATTATTTTTAGGAAGTTTTGGGAAAAGGAGTACTGATGCTGGTGTGAGGAGAACAGTACGTACGGTGCAATTGGAGGAAGATATTTTGGATACTGTAGCTGATACTCCCTCAATAAGCACTCGAATATTAGCCGCGCAGCTTCATGTGTCAAAAAGTACAGTTGCTGAAGTACTTAAAGAACAGTTGTTATACCCTTATCATCTGCAAAAAGTGCATCAACTACTTCCTGAAGATTTTCCTCGAAGAATCCAGTTTGCAAACTGATTGTTAGATCAACAACGAACAAACCCAAACTTCATTAGCATTATTCTTTTTACCGATGAAGCAGGATTTACCAAAGATGGTATTGTAAATTTACATAACTCGCATGTATGGGCTGATGAAAACCCTCATGCCACTGTCGTTCATCATCATCAACATCAGTTTCAATCCATTAATGTTTGGGCAGGAATAATCGGCAATTTTTTCATTGGACCATGCGTATTACCGGCACGATTGAATGGTGAACTTTATTTAGAGTTCCTTCAGAACGCTTTTCTAGATTCAATAGAGCATTTGCCACTTGAAACCCGCCAAAGGATGCATTTTATGCATGATGGAGCCCCACCCCATTTTAGCGTTGCTGTACGGGACCACCTAAATAACGTCTATGGAAACCGTTGGATAGGCAGAGGAGGTCCCATTGCCTGGCCTCCACGGTCTCCCGACCTAACGCCAATGGATTTCTACCTGTGGGGTCATCTCAAAACCTTGGTGTATTCCTCTCCGGTTGCTACTAGGGAGGAACTTTTACAGAGAATCACGTTTCATTGCGATATGATAAGGAACAATGCTGGGTTGTTGTGGCGAGTACAGCAGTCCTCTATTCGTCGTGCCCGCGAGTGCATCACAAATCACGGAGCACATGTTGAACCCACTTATGAAGTTTTTAATTGACTTTTTTCTATTTAGCGTATTAGGTTGTTCAGGATCAAAACATATTTAATACTCCCAAAGTTGTATTCTTTTATTATTTTTTTTTCTCGAAAACGGTTCATTTTATCGACAATGAACAAGAGCACCTTTTCTTTAGCTTAATGTTCAAGGTATCCAAATTTATTTTTTTTAACTCCTTATCATACAGGGTGTTAAAAATTTGAGCGTTAAAATGTACAATCTAGTCCGTCCCTGGTAAACTAAACAAGCTAATTATGTTTTAAGGGAAGCATTTTGAGAGGTCCTTACTACTGTTTATCATATTAAATTTTTGTTAAATTATATTGAGTCGTTTAAAAGTTATTCTAGAAAAACCGATTTCCAGTGGGGTCCTTTAGGGGGCCGTATCTCCGTAGGGAGGGCCGCTAGGAAAAAAATTTATGGGAACTTGTCATCTTATTTTTTAATGTTCTATCTGAGTCCGAGAGATCTCCCACATTTTCCCGGACACCCTGTATAAACAAAAAGACCTTAGTGACAGCCGAGAAACTATATCTAAGCTAGAGGTTAGAACATAACCCATAAAAAATAATATGGCAAAATACAAGAAAATATGTACAGGGAAAATATATCACATTTTAGTGAATATAAAATTGGGTTATTTTACCTTATTTGATGGTAAAGGGTTTCTTATTAGTCATTTCGTAAAGTTTGTCCCATCAAAAAGATATGGTAGGTGGTCAAGTGCTGTTAAATCCTCACAAGAGAGTAATAAAAGGTTCCTCAACCAAAAATATTAAGGTACAACGTAATTAAATACACATAGGAGCCTTTTTAACTAAGTTGCCGACGTAAATCCAAAAAGATGGCCTAGATTAAAACAGGATCAATTCGCCGACAAACTTTCACACTTAACCTTCAACTTCCAGAGAGACAAGAAGCTTCACCTACCTCACCACCAGGTCAAGGCAGCAGTAGCGGGATGACAATCTGTCAGTGGTGCCACTTTACTAAAATCAAACTGACCAAATCGGGACAATAGATCAGCCAATCCCTGAGCTGGATCACAGGAAAGAAAAAATATTTGAAGGAGAAGAAAGTAAAATTACTAATTGAACAAAACTAAGGCACCATCTACACGAAGACTAGTGAATTGCCTAAATATGAAGCAGAAGATTTCGCTAAGCAGAGATCGCGAGCACCTTACTACATCGATAGGAGACTTACAGTACCGGATTTACGGATTTTTATGCATTAAAATGTAGTGACGAAATTAAAATGTTACAACATACCTTCCCATCGAAAGGAGAAAAACTTACTACTAAAAGTTGACCGACGATAAGCCCTAAATAAAAAAATATATCATTACATAAAGGTAAGGTAAAGAAATTGCATTTCCCAGTCGCCCATGACACTATACTTGAGAACCCACTGAGAGGAATGTTCAAAAGTTAAAAGGTAAGGAAAAGTCCTAAAAGAAATGACTAATAGAAAAACTAAGGTAAGTATAAAAGAAAAGAAATATTAAATCATTACTCTAAATAATCAGTAACCCAATCAAAGGGATACAAAACGTAACCAAGGCATGGTAGCAATAGCTACAAAAGGTACAATAATAATAAAGCTAATGCTAAAACAAGAAAAACAAACACAGATGTAGTGCAGACCAAATACTAATAAAACAAAAACAACTTAATAGGTTGTTCCGAGTATTGTCACTGTCACCAACCTGCTGAAATCTACTTAACCAAATGGAGCTCAGGAAAATACACACGAGACAATATGCAGACAAGATGTTATGTTCTAACCGCTAGATGTTAATTAAATATCTACATAATACTTTTTGTGCATTCTAGCCGACATGTTGGCATTCCCACCTGGGCTCTATGGCCGCTCATTGAGACTGCCAGGGGACAAACACTAACACACCTAACTAGCCCTTCCAATCAATCCGTTCACTGCAGAACTGGATAGTACAGAGAGGACGTCGAAAACAACATTTGGTAACACCCAACAACACTCAGCCACAATAGGTTTATAAGTCATGATAATGATGTACAAACTTGCATAAGCACAAAGACAAATCCAAGATATAGTCAAAGTCAAAATAGGGTAAAGATACAAAAAAATAAAAGTTAACATAAGGTACGGTAAGGTAAGTCAAAATTTAAAATAAGTCAAAATAGGGGAAGAAATAGTCGGGTTTGGTATAGTATTAATTTTGATCATTGCCAGGAGGATTGTCAGGTTTCAAGTCCTGAACATGCCGAATTCCTTTACTGTTTCCACGATGATCTTCCAGTTCATAGGTACATGTCCCTGTTTTTCTCTTAATCCTGAAAGGTCCTATATATTCTGGGGCCAATTTGGCACTATAAACGTTAATAGCATCAGATAATCTTTTATTTTTATGCCACACACTTTGTCCAGGTAAATAATTCACTTGACGTTTTCTCAAGTTATAGCGAGTTTGGTTCCTTGTATGTGTAATTTTTATTCGACTTGCAATTTTTTCATATAATGTAACAAGTTTTTGTTGGCGGTCTTTAATATAGTCATCTTTATCCAGAATATTATCATTGGCTATTCCATCTGAAAAATCTCTGCCATATAATTTGTTGTCCCTTCCAAAATTAATAAAGTAAGGTGTATGTCCAGTAGTTTCATGTCAAGAGGTTCTTAAAGCACATCCGATTGCAGCAAGGTTTTCATCCCAAGTACGATGATTTGTTTGGTCTATGTAGGTACGAATCATTGTCTTAATCACTCTGTTAACTCTTTCAGTAGGATCAGTACGAGGATAATAATGAGCTGTATAGAATATTCTAGTTTTATATTTTTGGCATAAATTCTTAAATTCATTGGATTTCATCTGAACACCATTGTCAGAGATAAGAGATTGTGGTGCGCCATAAACTAAAAATATGCCTTCTTCTATAGACTTCACAAGGGATTTTGCGGTAGCAGACCGAGTGGGAAATAAAATATTATATTTGCTGAAATAGTCAATAACTACAAGAACATGAGTGTTTCCTTGTTTGGAACGAGGAAATGGTCCAATATAATCCAAACTGATACAAGTTTTGAATGATCCAACATGACCAGCAGCAGGTATATCATGACAGCGATTGAAAATGTCTTTTCTATGGTCTTTAGGTATAACTATTTTCCAAGAGCTAACATTAGCAGAAAAGTTTGGGGTCTGAGTATTAACATGTTTATAAAGATTATTATTTTCTATTTTCCAAGATGGAAATTTGGTTTGTCTTCAATTCTTTTAAGCATGCTATGATACCATTTATCAGTAGTGTTAGAGAAGTCTAGTGGTGTAAAAGTGTCATCTGGATTCACAACATCAACTGAAACTGGAACAGATCTTGATAAAAAATCAGGAACAATATGTTCTTTTCCTTTACGATGAATTAGTTCATAATCATAGGGTTGTAATCTGAGAGCCCAGCGAGCTAAACGACCTTGTGGATCTTTTAGATTATGTAACCAAAGTAAAGAGTAATGATCAGTGATAATTTTGAAGTGAACACCTTCTAAGTAATGACGTAGCTTTTCAACACTCCAAATAACAGCTAAGCATTCTTTTTCTGTAACTGTCAGTTTTTGCTCCTGTCTTGTAAGTGATCTGGACAAGTAAGATATAACTTTTTCACCATCTTCAAATTGTTGCGATAGAACAGCTCATAAACCAAATGATGAAGCATCACACTGCAAAGTAAAAGTACGTTCGAAATCTGGGCAGGTGAGTACTGGTGCGGTCACTAAAGATTCTTTCAGTGTAGTGAATGCACTTTGACAATCAGGTGTCCATTCCCATTTGACATTCTTTTTGGTTAATTTTGTGATTGGAGCCACAACAGTGGCAAATTAATTTCTGTAATGTTTTTCGGAGGTGGTATATTTACAATTGCTGCAACCTTTTCTTGGTCTGGTCTTAAACCATGTTTATCTACTATATAACCTAAGTATCGAAGTTCAGGTCTACAAAAGTGACATTTTTCCAAAGAGACTATTAAGCCTGCATTCTTCAAATGATCTAAAATTAAACTAAGTAAGTTCACATGCTCATCAAATGTCTTGCTTATGATTATGATGTCGTCTAAATATACCATTACATTATTTTCTAAGTCAGCTTCCAATACATTATCTACAACACGTTGCCAAGTAGCTGGGTTGTTTGACAGACCAAATGGCATCCTACAGAATTAATATAATCCACGGCCAGGTACTGTGAAAGCAGTGTATTCTTTAGATGACTCACTTAAAGGTATTTGCCAGAAGGCAGATTTTATGTCTATCGAGCTTAAGTAATGGGCGTTTCTAAGTCTATCTAGTATAGCAGAAATATAAGGTATTGGATAGGCATCTTTTTTACTTCTAGAATCAACCATACGAAAATCTATACAAAACCTGTATGAACCATCCTTCTTTTTTGCTAAACATACAGGGCTAGACCAAGGACTTTTTGATTTTTCAATTACTCCCAAAGAAATCATTTCATCAATTATCTTTTGTTTAAAAGGCGACACTGGATAATATCTTTGCTTTATAGGTTTAGTACCAGGTTCCATTTCGATAACATGTTCTGCGGCATTGCAACAACCAAGTCCGGTACCCATCAGAGCTAATTTGTCTTCGACAAGGTTCTTCAGTCTGATTTTCTGTTCTCCAGTAAGGGAATCTTCATCCAAAATACTGCAAATTTGAGGGTATTCTGAGTCTTCAATAAAGTGCCAAACATTCTGTCTGAGATCTGGGATAATTTGCATAGTTTTCCAAAAGTCTATACCAAGGATGAGTTTGTGATGTAAGTCAGGTAGAACAAGAACATCAATTAAACGAATTTTCCCCATAAGGGTCATCGGTACTTGAAGGTAGCCAGTAGTTGTACATTTTTGTCCATTAGCAACTGTGCAGTTAGAAATATTTTTAATCAATTTTTATCCAAGACTTTCCAGAAGTTTAAGTCCAGGTAATCCTACTATTGTTCTTGAGGCTCCGGAATCTAATAATCCTAGCATAGGGTATCCTAATATTTGAACTTGTAAATAGGGTCGTTGATCACCTTCGGCATGAGATATGATATAGTCCAGCAAAATTTGATGAAATGAAACACTATTGAGAGAAGTCTTCCGACCCAATGACTCCCTTTTGGATAGTTTTCCGAGGCATTACACTTTGTGCAAGTGCGCACTGTCACATCCGGCTTTCCACATCTATAACAATGTATGCTTTTGGGTTTTGGGCAGTCTCTATTTACATGTCCTTCCTGCTTGAAATTCCAAAAGGTCTCTTTTGTTCTATTAGGAGTCTCTCTCTAAAGAAGAGGGTATAATGGCTGAGGTGTTGAAGACGAATCAGAGTCATGAGATACAAAAGCAAAATCCGGCTCCACAAAATCACTTTTCTTCCCACGAGCAGGTGGTACATAGGTATCAACTTTAAATTTCTTAGTTTCTAGTTTAAGGCATTAATTTTCCAATTCTTCTATAGAAATTACAACAGGTAGTTGGGTTGTGTAAAAGGGTGACAAGTTTCTTGAGATTATGTCCAATTGCACATCTTCAGGAATTCCTCCATATCTTCTGAACAAAGCGTTCATTGAAGATAAAAATTCCATAATACTCTCAGATGAATTTTTAGTACGGTCAAGGATTTCCCTAAATAAACGTGAACGATAATCTGGTGGTTCAAAATGTTTGATTAATAGATCAGATAGACTTCCAAGATGTTAGTCTGTGCCTATTTGCTCGGTACCAAGTTAGAGCTTTTCCTTCGAATAAATCTATGGCAGTATCAAACAAGTCTTTTTCAGAAACTCTTTGTGCAATACACAACTCCATAGCTCTTTCCAAAAAGCTATGAACTGACAACCCTTTAATATCTCCAGAAAATTTGAGTCCCCATTTTTCAATATGCGGTTGTTTAAACTCCGAAGTAGCACCTTGATTGCGATTGGGTGTAGAACTAAGTCCAACATCTTCTTCACTGGAATCAGATGAACTCTCAGCATTTTGAGTACCTTTGAGGTGAGTAGATTCTAGCAACATACTAAGGTGAGGATCTTGATGAGACATAGTGTCCAAGTTACCAAGGGCATGCAGTACATCCACAAGTAAAGTTGACCTTTCGGTAGCTTCTTCAGCAGTTAAGTTAGGAATTGGAATTCGATTAATTCTATTCAAAAGGTGAACTAGACGTGATTGAATTGTGTCAAATCTGTTTCTAATATTTTCACCAGAAACTGTACCAAATGAAGCAGTCAGATTGTCCAATGTAGTCCGGATATAGGTTTTCTCTTCAACAAATTTAAGGTTGTAAAGAGGAATATTTAATGGTTTACTTTTCTTTTCCATTTGAATTATAGGGCGAAGTGTGGACCTCAATTCCTTTACAGTTTTGGAATCATCAGCAACAATACCTCTGATATTTAGCTCGTACAAAAGCATATCCTTTTTAAGGTAGTTAATCTCCATATTGTAGTTCATTTTGGTAATATCAAAATTAATTTATCAGTAAAATTCCCGAGTAAATATAATATTCAATAATATAGTATAATAAACTGTCTATTAGACAAGTTTCAAAGACATAAGTAGGTAAAAATACATATATGAAAGCAAAAATATATATATGCAAAAGATGAATGTCAATAGGCAATTAGCAATAAGATATAAACCTGAAATAAAGAAATGAGTATAGGAAAACTGATTATATATGCAAGCGAGAACTTCAATTAAGGTAAACAGATAGACCTATCTAACTCTATATCGATAACATAATCAACACGCCCCCAACGTTGGGCGCCAAAATTTGCCACACTCTTTCTCTGTTTGACAGCAGAGAGTATGTATTTGTTTTAAGATAATATAAATCTACACTAAGTGGTTGATTGAAAGAGAGGCAGTAAAGTTAGTGTGCAAATCACCGACTGCTCAGGGAGATTGGTTCGTTTTCTATCTATAAGGGCGCCAACAGTTCTATATTAGTTGACTGTTAACCGCTCTAGATGTTATGAGTACCACTCCTCAAGACCACTAAGATAAAATTATGCTGAGAGAAAAATCTAAAATATATTCAAATAAAGATCACTATCCAAATATTAGATCAACTGTGTAAAATGTTTTATGAAAATAGCTAAAGAATCACAACACAACAAACTAAATGTTCAATAAAACCTGAAAATTAAGTAATACGGATGAGAAAAGAAATTTTCAATCAGGTAAAAGTAATAGACGCCAAAATCTATAAATGTTTATAAAGAAAATCTTTAAGTTGTTTTAATTTACCGAACAATTTGATCTAACAGTAAAAATTTATCAAAAGATGCAAAATAATCAAGCAATTAATTAACTTCATTAATTCAAATACAATTAACAATAATAGAATAAAAGAAAAGAGTATTATGTGAATCTAAGAGCAAGCAAATAACAAGAAAAATTTATATAACTAAGTTTCAAATCCAATCACCAATATTACCTAACAAATTGACACCATTGTTTTATATCAAAATACCTTTCTAAAGCAAGTAAATACAATAAATCATAAATATCATCACATATTCCAGTAGTGTTACCTGTCTATGATACATCCAGGTTCAAACCCTGGTTAGGAGAACAGAAACAAGAAGTAGAAGAGGAGGGAGAAGAAAAAAAAACCCTAGAATAGTACAAACGTTTAAGATTTACACCCCAAATAAAAGTATATGGGTCTATTTTACAACTCAACACCCAGTATATCAAATAAAGAAAATAATTCCAAACAAAAATTTATCAATATTTCCCAGCTTGACTTCATTTAAACCAATTTACCCAAATTACAAAAAATCAATTCATATTCATATTAT
Source organism: Kuschelorhynchus macadamiae (assembly GCA_030620095.1). Classification (NCBI taxonomy): domain Eukaryota; kingdom Metazoa; phylum Arthropoda; class Insecta; order Coleoptera; family Curculionidae; genus Kuschelorhynchus; species Kuschelorhynchus macadamiae. Next base: position 119,015 of record JAUTXW010000617.1, on the reverse strand, counting down.
AGAAATTCAAAATATTAGGCTCGTACATGTCTATTACGATACATAATATTATCAACTACAACCCCTTAACATTATATACAAAATATAAGCAACATATCTATTAATTAATACTAATATAGGTACATTACAGCCCTTATAGTGAATAGTAACAAGAATCCACCCTTAAAATCTTGTAGATATGAATACAAAATGTCATTAGTCCAGTATATGTAAGCTAATATAAGATGTTACAGACAGAAAATGTAAATCACTTCAAGTCTTCAAAGAAATATGAAAATTAAAGTGATTTTTATAGATATATAGGCCTCTTCCCTAATTATAACATACACCTGTAATAGTTGTATTGAAACACACTTATTAAAGAAAACAAATTCTCCCCAATGTATTTACTATTCTTTACTTTATGCAAACTTAAATAACAATTGGCTTATGGAGGTTACAAATAGACCTTTTTGTATTGCAGAAATAAACTTAATAATTATAACAAACATAAGGTATATATACATTCAGCACATATCTTAAGAAAATGAAAAGTACTATTGAATACTTTGTTTGCTACACAAATCAAAGGGCAATCAAGAGTGTCCCCATAGCTCTTAATTTCAATAAGTAAAATAACTCTGTGGCCTTGTATTTACTTTTTAATAAGAGAACTAACTAACCAAAAAAATAACCCCTTTTTTATACATAAACAAAAAGACCTTAGTGATAGCCGAGAAACTATATGTAAGCTAGAGGTTAGAACATAACCTATAAAAAATAATATGGCAAAATACGAGAAAATATGTACATGGGAAATATATCACATTTTAGTGAATATAAAATTGGGTTATCTTACTTTATTTGATGATAAAGGGTTTCTTATTAGTCATTTCGTAAAGTTTCTCCCATCAAAAAGATATGGTAGGTGGTCAAGTGCAGTTAAATCCTCACAAGAGAGTAATAAAAGGTTCCTCAACCAAAAATATTAAGGTACAACGTAATTAAATACACATAGGAGCCTTTTTAACTAAGTTGCCGACGTAAATTCCAAAAGATGGCCTGGATTAAAACAGGATCAATTCGCCGACAAACTTTCACACTTATCCTTCACCTTCCAGAGAGACAAGAAGCTTCACCTACCTCACCACCAGGTCAAGGCAGCAGTAGCGGGATGACAATCCGTCAATGGTGCCACTTTACTAAAATTAAACTGACCAAATCGGGACAATAGATCAGCCAATCCCTGCGCTGGATCACAGAAAAGAAAAAATATTTAAAGAAGAAAGTAAAATTACTAATTGAACAAAACTAAGGCACCATCTACACGAAGACTAGTGAATTGCCTCAATATGAAGCGGAAGATTTCGCTAAGCAGAGACCGCGAGCACCTTACTACATCGATAGGAGACTTACAGTACCGGATTTACGGATTTTTATGCATTAAAATGTAGTGACGAAATTAAAATGTTACAACTAATCGAAAAGAAATACGCGGAACCTGCTTGTAAAGAAAAACTATCCAAAGCCGAGAGTGTTTGGTATTTTGCACACTTTCCAGTTTACATCCTACCAAAGAAAAAGTCCGCTTAGTTTTCGAGGCAGCTGCTAAGTCACCGTTAATTTGGTCGGACATGTTATATTCACTTTCTAGAGTTTTACTGAAATTCAGAATACTTAAAATTTAATTTGCTGGTGATATGAAAGAAATAGAGTAAGAATATCTGATGAACACACTCTGTGTCTACTATAGCGTGATCTAAAGAAAAATTATGCTGTAAAGACGTTTCGTACGACTGCCACGATTTTTGGTACTATATGGGAATGACCCAATTCGCGAAACATTTTAAAGTCTAGAAGTACACAGATAATTATCCAAAAGCGATCAGTGCTATTACCAGCAGACATAATGTTGATGATTATCTAGACAGATTGGAGACCGAGGGGGCAGCAATTCAAGTTATTAACGACGCTATATACATACAATCACAAGGCACTTTTGTTTCAAAATCGCAAAAAGTCCTTTTCGGATCCCACAAGAATTGGTTGCAAATACGTTATATGCGGAAATCCATAAAATAATGGAATGGAATTCAGAAAAATACATATTTGGCCTTAAACTAAAGTTTCATAAAGGCTCAAAAAATATTATAAATGGTTAAAAATTTCAACCAAAATTGAAGTTTTTACTGCCATCTCGGTGCTTGATCCATTGGGCCTTCTTTCTTCTGTTAGCATAAAATCTCGCATTCTCCTGCAAATTATTTGGGGCTCTGGTACTGGTTGGGGTGATTTCATAACCCCATATTTTTACAAATACACCACACTTGGGAGAAAGAACTACATGGTGCCATGGAAATAGAATTAGCCCAGATTTTATTTCGTGAAAGGAACGAATCCGAATCTATTGAACTTCACACAATCGTAAATGCTAACGAAGAAGCATATGAAGGAGTGTGCTTTATATAAATATTGTATAAAGATAATGTAAAAGGGGTCTTAGTAGTATCCAAAGGTCGAGTAGCTCAATTGAAATTTCTGACGATTCCAGAATTGGAGTTGATCGCTGCGGTTATGGGAGTTAGTTTTCTCAAGAGGTAGCAAAACACTTGCAATTAAGCATTAGTATACAAGGAAGATGACACAAGTCGTCATTCTCAAAATGCTCGCTAAGGTATCGAAATTAATATTAATGACCTTCTAAGAAAATTTTGGATTTCTAACTAAGATCCAACGTAAAAGAAAAATTAAAATAGTCTCCTCTTTGTTTACTAAAAAATACCACTCAAGGTGAACCAAAAATGGGTCTGCTACCAAAAACTTTTGATTCAAAATCAAAAACCATTTCTGCTACACGGATCCACTACTTTGAACCATTCACTGTCAAAATTGGACACAGATCAGAGAAAAGGTAAGGCGTCCTTTTCATCTGCTTTATAATGACAGCTGTATAGGGTATTCCGTTATATTTTGAACGAGGACTACACGCTTTATCTTTTAAATATCAAAAAAGTTAAATACAAATGCTTTAGGATTTTGTCTGAACCGCGAGAATTCGTTACCAGAAAATGCAGATAAACATAGGAAATTAACGAATTGAGCATCAATTTCATTGTTTTAAATGGAACAATCTGTATCATATATGTCTATCTCTTCTTGCTGCTTATAAAAATATTAGGTTTGATACCTCAATATCTCTAAAGATGCCGGAGAAATTTGCAAAAACCTTTAAGAAGCAATGTATTACCATTGAGTCTACTATTTAATATAGTGTTTTCCGTTACTCTTTAACACACTGCTTCTTATGTCAGAGTTTTTCTTAAAATTCTGAGATGAACATGCCTATAAAAGAAATGAAGAATCGTATAAGTATAAAATGGTTTATCCGCTATTAAGTCACCACATGCAGGAAGTTTCAAGTGGCCTTAACAACACAATTATGAAAGACAGACATCATTCGAATGTAGTTTTCAACTATATTTTATGGAGTAGAATACATTATTAGCAGTCGACCTTTGACTTTGATTCACTAGATCCTGATGATGATTTCGATTTAAATTCTAACGATATATTATTATGAAAAGACGCTCAGGTAAGTCCACCTGACATTTTAGAGAAGAATGTTGTCTACATAACAAACAGTGACGAATTTCTCAGTATCTTGCAAATTGGTTCTGGAGAAGATTGGTTGAAGCAATATTTATCATCATTGATCAGTCCACCCAAAATAGCGAAAAGACTATACCAATCTGACTACAGGTGATAATAATTTCCCCTGTAGTGTGTGACCGTTAGGCATAATTTCAAAATACTTTGAAGGGGCAAATGCATAGATGTAATAGCATGTTAAAACATCTAATGGAATTTTTACCAGACTAGCACGAAACATTTATTGTTTCTATGTTGACAAAATGGGAGTCAACACTAAGGGGACAATGCTATCAAAACTATGAAGTTCTACTACCTTAAAAAGACCGTCTGTTATGCGATATTTTTACCATATAATATGTTAATCTTTTTTAATTATTGTCATTGTAGTAGGTGAACTAAGCTGCTCGACAATGATTGATTATATATATATTATATATATATATATATATATATATATATATATATATATATATATATATATATATTATAAATTTGTGTATTTGTGGTGAAATTTAACAAATTTAATTCACTTTTTTTAGTGTTGATGTTGCTCTTTTTTATTTAGACTTTTCGACCATTCAGGGTAGGTCTTCATCAGTAATTTTTTTTTGTATCTATAACAATAGAAAATGGAACTAAAAATCTATTTTTCTACTGAGGTATTAAGATTATTAAGAAATAATTATATGTAGCTAAGGGTTTTCAACATTTTACATTGGAAGGACTTACCGAAAGAAGGAACTTTCGTGTTTTTCCACTATATCCCACAAATTACACTTATAACGAACACATTTAAAAACAAAAATGGTAATGTTGACATTTATTAAAATTATGTGTTTCACCTAGCATCGTGTCGAACGAAATTGATTTGGCTCGGAGAACGACAGCGTATTTAGGTCGAGATAAACATGTATTTTTTTTATTGTTAATGTTTATTTTCTTTACGCTAGTTTAAAATTAGGGATAGATTAATTCATTTGGATTTGGCTTATAATCAAAAATTGACATTTTTAGAATAAAATGATTGCAAATTAATTTTGTTTTAAGTTATTAATTTGTTTGTGATGAGGTTTATATTTAATTTGAACTTATTTGATAACGTTATAATATATTTGGCTCAAATTTTTTATATCTGCTTTGTCGTTTATTGCATTATTGGCCCGCTTAATATATAACATTTCCAGAAATTCTCTCTTTTTCTGGTTAATTTCCGTGTTCAAGATAGTAGTATTTTGAAAATTAAACGTGTGCTTAGGTTCTGTTTCATGTTTTGTAAGTGCTGTTTTATTTTTTTGTATCAAACTTATGTTCATTTAATCGGTTTCTAAGAAGGTATTGAAATGTATTCATTTTTATTATTTGGGGTATTATGAAGATTGTTGGGGTTGGAATTGGTTTTATCTATGTTGTTTAATCTTGATTTAAACATGGAATTTATTAATTTTATGGCCTAACCGTTTTTTTGTAAAGTATCTTTTGCTCTTTGGATAGCTTTTTGGCGAAATTTAATTGACAGACTTTTTTGGGGATCTGGGTGCTGTGAGAGATAGTTTCAAGTGTCTTTATAAATATAAATATATATATATATATATATATATATATATATATATATATATTTAGATATATATATATATATATATATATACCTACATCAAAGATTAAATGGGAAAAGGAAAGCGTATTCGATATCCGGCTTCAGATTTACGATCGGCCAATTGGTTTTGGGATTCGTTTTTCGCTAGTAAATTCAAAACGGTAGATTTGACAGCTGTCAAAATATAACATAATACGGACACTCTTTTAACATTTTCCTTATGGCCATCATATTGAATTTTGGAAAGAACGTAAAATTTTCAGTCTAGTGATGTTTCGCAAGTGCATAAAAGATTTGAGTATCATCGAAACATCACACTTTCTAAGGTTAGGTCCCAATTTTTCTAACGAGGCCAAGATTTATTTATCACAAGATTACATTATTAAATAATATATTAAACGCATTGAATTTTCAATACAACATGAACGTAAATAATATATATATTAAATTAATATGGCAAGAACTGTTATATGGAAGAAAAAGGAATTTGTTGGGAAGACTCTTAAAGCATTAAAATTTTCCCAACTATAGACACGAGTTTCTGACTTAAAGTCTTCATCAGTACAGTGTCAACTAGTCACCAACAGGAACAAAACCGACATTTGTGGTTACCAAGAGAACATCCGAAATCTTGGTCGGATTTCATACTGGATTACCACGAAGCAGGATATACCCACCTGTGACGAAACTTATATTTTATGCTGCTCCGTGCCTCTTACAATCGCAGGCGAACCGTCAGAAAGAAATTCCAATTTGATTTTTTAATTCACTCCAGTCGTGAACGCCTTCGTACTATGTTCTTCGTCTCTTTTTTCGATATTTTATATCTCCCAAAATTTTGGGCGTAAACTAATTAAGTTAATTAAACAGTTGAAATTTTTAAAAATATGCATATACATACTATATCCCTAGTATAAAAGATTTCTTACCTTAAGTAAGATTTACGTTTAAACTGGTTAATTACCAACAAAATTTGTAATGTAACAAAATAAAAAGTCTAGGTCTCAGTCAAAAATAAGTTTATAAATTAATAGGTGTATGTTTCGCCCTAACGGGCATCATCAGATGTAAATAAGAACATACATTTTAACAGAAATTACAGTTCAATACTATACGGGTTGTCCCAGCCGAGAGTGATCGATTTTGAAGGTTAATGATTTCTAGACGGTTATAATTAGAACCGGGGGGTTTATTTTGATCGAATTCTGTAAGCCATACATTTTTTATGGAGACTAATAATTTTGAATGCCATCTAAAGAGTGGCCGAAAAAAATCTCATTTTTATAATTTGAAAATTCTCACTTATTTTAAATAGAACACCCTGAATATCTTAACGTCAAGGACATGGTTCATGCTTAATGTCTTTAAAAATTACTAAGAACCATACCGGGTGGTTAACGTTTTACAAATAAAAAATTAATAATCCGGCCAATGATATTCCCACAAATGATGTAAAGTAGAAAATTAACATGTTTTTATTAATCGGCATAATTTATAAAAGTAAATGTTGAATATGATGTCCATTCTGTTCAGCACATTTATAAATCTGTATTAGTAGATGATTGAAGGAATCCTGTAGCATCTCCTGTGGAATCCCTTCAATGATATTTCAGATATTTCTTTTAAGATCCTGGATATTTTCTGGAAACGGATTATTACACCTATACCCACAAGAAAAACTCAGGAACTTTCAAATCTAGAAAACAAAGTGCCCACTCAATGGGACCAGCTCTTCCTATCCACCTTGCCCTAACTGCAACATCTAGTGATTTTCCTGCTATAAGAGAATAATGTGATGGGGCACCATCCTTTTGGAAATACGTTTCATTTAAATGGCCATCTTGATGGAGTTGTAGGAAAAAAAGAGCTCCAATATATCCCTGTAGTTTGACGCCTTCACTGTTGGTTCGTTGAAAAAAAAAAACATTTTTTCTTTTGAAATGGTACACCATACGGTAATTTTTGGTGAGTCCCATTGGTACTCGTTGTGCTCCCTTGGAACCTGCAGTTATGCTTATTATAGCGACCGTTTATGTGGTATGTAGCCTCATCAGACATAATCAAATTTTTATTTGTGTAAGTTCTAAATAAATCTAATAAAATTTCGAAAGTGAGACATCTTTGAACGTTTAAATTTTATAAGGAAAGAGATTTAAAATTTTTTTTCACTTTTGACATTCGCTTTTTGACAAACTTGGAGCAGAAGCCATTTTTGGCAATGATATTTTGTCGTGATTATTTAATATAATTTCATGGACAGCTAAAAGTCCATTCAAGAAACCTTATATATAATATATTTATATATACGCTTACAATTTAATTTAGAGAAAGACTCCTAAATTTGAAAATAAAAATTCCAACAAATGGGAATGAAAATATTGTCCGTCATACTTGAATGAAGCAATATAATATAATGAAATTTAATAACTAGTAAAATAATTCTTAAAACGCAAATGTTTATTGTGTTGCAGTTTTTGGCCTGTATTTTAAATCTTTGAGATGTTTTTAAGAATCGTATTCCTATGTAGAGTTTCAGAAGAAACATTATTGAGTTTTTTCAAAATTCGCTTTTTGAATTAATAAACTTAAATCACTAGGATGAAAATAAATTTTATTAAGAAATACATTTTCAAATTATTAATAAAAGATTTTTTAATCATAGTGAATTTATTTTTATATATAATATATTGGAAAAATCGGTAAATTACCTTTACCCGGAACTTACCTTGTTATGCATTTTTTCCTTTTATTAGGAATAGTCAAGTGTGACCCAGTTTAGTTCCGCACATAGTCATTTAGTAACACATATATATTGTCTTTTCAAATATTTTTATTGGGAGCTATTTTGTTCCACCATGTTGGATGGATTTGGGTATAATTTTGAATGATTTTGCTTCGCTACCTTGGATTCCTATCAAAATGACCAGTTCATTCCTACGCAATACTTAATTTTTGTGCAAAATTTGAGGTAAATTGGGTAATTAATCTTTAAGTAATAACTTTTTTATTATTTCACCAAGCTGCCATTTTGATCCGCCATATTCGATTTTTAAATCTTAATTTTTTACCAAAATTTGTAGCCAGTCACTCAATCTTAATATATTTTTTTACGCTCTGTATATCTTCTGCGTAGTGGAAACCATACAGTTAATAAAAAAAATAAGACATAAGGTTTCTCTAGCAAGAAAAAATTACATTAAACGGCTCATAAAAAGTTATAGTTATGTAAGAAAAAAAAACCTATTTTTTTTAAAAAATTCATATTTCAAAATTAAATAAAATTGTTTTTTAAAACTCCACCAAGGGTTAAGCTGATCTTACATTTAAAACTCAAAAATCGTTTTTGTAAATGGTCGGAACAAATAAAATATTGGAAAATTTGCAGTCTTGTTTATCACCGCGTAGAAATTACTTTTTGGCTTAAGTAAGTTTCGATATATGTAATAAAATTTCCAATACTGAAAACCACATCTTAATATCTCTTCTTATTTTAAAAACATTTAAATTTAAATTTTATCTATGAATCAGTATGTCCCGTACATCATGTAACGTTTTTGGAAAATTTCTTAAACGTATTTGTGGAATGTAAGTAATTTACATTTTTGCAATATGTCTGCAACATTTCAGGAATATTTCATATCTAGCGGGCACTAAGCTAGCAAAAGATGAACTTTATTTATATTCGGTAAGTTGTTAGGTAACCTCATAGGTATACGCTGGAGTAAAAGAATAAAAGTTACACCGGCTCCTTAGACTCTATACCTAGACATGTAGCAGCATATTAGCACGAATGTTTACACTTTTAGAAGTCTTTACAAATTTTAGAAAAGCAGGATTTTATGTCTATTTTAAATTTGTGATATATAAAGTGTGTTTCACTTCACACATAGTTTTCTAAGCTATTAACGAATATATCAAAATTTGGTATAAATAATTATTTTAGGGGGTAAAATCATATAATTATGTGTGGGTAAAATATTACTATTTAGGGCTAAAAAGATCGATGCCGTCCCCAGTCTAAAAGGAACAAAACCAATGCCAAACTTTAGGTTTGAAATAAAAAAAATACGTCTAAAAGATTTTTTTGTTATTTGCGCCAACTTGACTGTACTGGACTGATAATTGAGATATAAGAGTATTTTACTTAAATAACTTAGTTCAAAACTCAAAATTTTGTTAATTCTTGCTATTGCTAGTAGCAAGACGTTTTAGACTTCCATGTCTTTAGATTAAATACACAGAAATACATAACAAAACAATAAAACTTGACAGAAGGATTAAGTCTCCCTAACCACCCGCATACTTATATTTGCTTGAAAATCCCTCCGCGTTGATTGGTTGCCTATACCAGGTGCTACTTTAAACGTTTTTATTGAATGTTTTAGAGTTTTGTGGACAATTAACAAGTATTTACTTTCTTATTATTGCTAAACAGTGCACAGTTTGTGCTCAGGATTGGAAAACTGCAGCTTTTTCTCTTTACAGGCTGGTTTATAGGCTCATTCATATGCTTTGCAGTTAAACTAGAAACTTTTAATATTCTATGTTTAGAATAAAAATGTGGTTTTTTAATTTAGAATAATTAAGAAATTAAATAGAATATCTAATTTAATAAGCAATTATTAAACAGTTAAGCACTGAATTTGGGCCGTTTGCACCAAAACCACAGACAATTTAATTTTCAAATTGAATTGCTCTTAGCCGTTCTATTGGACACCAATACTTAAAATTTGATAATTTTAAGTTTTTATATTCCAGTAAAATTTTGGCAAAATATACTAAGGGTATTAAACATAAGTACAGTTATGAGTAAAACTCGAAAATTCTATATTTCGTGCGGTTTTGTTGTTTTGTATGTTAGGTTAGGTTATGTTTGGTACATTTTGGATATAAAAATCTAATACCAGCGTAATTTAATTAGATATTTAAGAACAAAATTATTTTCGATAGGCCTAACTGCCATATTTATGCTTTTGTTTAAAAATCCATTTTTTAACAAAAGTAAAAAATATCAATTTCAATCGCCGTTCAATGCAGAAACTTAGATTTGTATTCCTCCTGTGATGTCACTAACATAATTATACAAAAATAAACCAGAGGGAAAAAGCAAGAGAAAAAAAAAATTAAAATTTCCGGTATATGAAAAAATCGGTAAATTTCCGTTACCTGGAATATCCCTCGTTTTGAATCTTTCCTTTTATTAGGCATAGTGAAGTGTGACTCAATTAAGTTCAGTACATAGTCATTTAGTACCACATATATACCGGCTTTTCGAACATTTTTAGTGGGTGCCATTTTGTTCTATCGTTGGATCCCTACTAATATTTTATCAGTTTCTATCTATGCCACACTTGATTTTTGGTCATAATTTAAAAGAAATTCAGTGCGTAGTTTTTACACTGTCACACACCTTCATTTTGTTACGTCATGTTTAATTCGTACCAGTTTATCCCAATATCACATTAAATTCTGCAAAATTTAAAGTTCATTGCACTAGATTTGTTTACTTTGATTTAAAAAAAAATTGGCCGACATTTTATTCAGCCATCTTGAATTTGTACGACAACTTTACCTTTATATCACACTTAATGCTTGAACAAAATTTGAAATTAATCTAATACGTAGTTTTTTAGGCTGATAGTTTAGATATTTTATTAAGCCGTCTTTTTTTTATCAAAATTTTACCAGTTTGTTCCTACTTAACACTTGATTTTGGTACCAAATTTGAGGTAAATTGGATAATTAGCTTTTTTAATAATAATTTTTTTAAAGTAGGCCGCCATCTTGTTCCGGCATATTTATTTTTACTAAAATATTACCAGGTTATTTCCATATAACACTTAAGTTTTGACTAAAATTTAAAGTCAATCTGATAAGTAGTTTTTAAGCTATACAACGAACTGACAGACAGACAAACCGACGACAGGCGTACTGACGGAATTGATAAAACATATTTTTTGACGTCTAGGGACGCTAAAACGGGAAGATATGTAAAACCTAAGAGGGTGACTTTTTTCACGATTACAACCATTGTATTAGGCTGCCATTTTGTGCTGCCTTCTTGAATAGTACCACAATTTTACTAGTTCATCTCTGTACCACAGTTAGTTATGACACACAATTTGAAATCAGTCCATTAAGTATTTTTTTCAGGTTGAGTTTTTAACTAATTTATTAAGCCGCCATTTTGTTCCGCCCTCTTTTACCAGTCGACCTCTACATAATGATTTTTGTGCAAAGTTTGAGATAAATTGGATAAGCAGTTTTTACTAATTTTTTTTTAACAATTCACTAGGTTGCCATATTTTCTTGCCATAATGAATTTTAACCAAAATTTTACCAAGCATCTCCATATGACCAAAATTTGAAGTCAATCGGGTAAGTAGTTTTTTAGCTATGCCGCGAACAGACAGACCGACAACAGACAGAGCGACCGACGGAATTAAGAAAACATTTTTTTGGCATCTAAGGACCCTAAAAAGTAAAGATCTGAAAAAATCTCGGTGGGTGATTTTTTACGATTACAATACTTCCATTTTACTCAGGAAGTAGTGAATTAAATAAGTGTTTACATTGACACACACCGCCATTGTCGTACGTCATGTTAATTCGTACCCGTTTATCCCTTTAATTTTTCTCTTCTAATTTGAATAAGATTTTTTCACCGATTTTTTAAAAAATTGTTTGACCGCCATTTTGTTCCGCCCCCATCTAATGCTCGCACAAAATTTAAAATTAATCTAATAAGTAGTTTTTCAGGCTAATTTTCAGGCATCTTGTTCCTTCGAATTAGATTTTTACTCTCAGACTGATGGGGTTGATAAAACATATTTTTTGGCATCTAAGGACGCTAAAATGTAAAGATATGTAAAACCTGAGAGGTGATTTTTTCACGATTACAAACATTTTATTTGGCCGCCATTGTGTTCAACCATCTTGAATAATTTGAAATCAGTCCATCAAGTAATTTTTTCAGGCTGAATTTTTACTTATTTCATTAAGTTTCCATTTTGTTTCGCCATCTTAGATTCGTACCAAAATTTTTGCAGGTGATTCCTACGTAAAGCTTGATTTTTGCGCAAAATTTGAGGTAAATTGGATAAGTAGTTTTTAGTAATATTTTTTTTTAACAATTCATTAGGCCGACATTTTGTTTCATTATATCGGATTTTTACCAAAATATTATCAGGTCATCATCATATGACCCTTAATGTTGGCCCGAAATTTGAAGTCAATTGGATAGGTAGTTTTCTAGCTATGCCGCGAACAGACAGCCATACGGCCGCGGCGCGGGCGTCTAGCGATCCTAAAACATGAAGATCTGAAGAAAACCCGAAGGATTTTTTCAGATCTTCTTTCAAACCAAGCAAAAACACCGACTTGGAATGAACGTAAAGCTGGAAAGACCTAATGTCAAATACACCGATGATCAATTAGGGAACAAACAGCCTAAAAGTTCTACTGCTAAATCTCCTTTATTTATTTTGTTATTAGTCTCCATTTAAACCATTACTCATAAGATATGCAAAATAAGTTGTTTCGCAGAACAACATTAGTCAAAACAAATTTTATAAGTTGTTTAAAAACCCGGACATGAGGTGAAGATTTAAAAAACTGCTTATATATCATAGCGAACTGTGTAAAGATCTTTACTGAATACATATCCTGAATTTCAGAGGCGAATAATCCTATGAAAAGCATGAAAGAGAGACTGATAAAAACAGGTCAGGAAATGTTTCGTCGTTTAGATATAGAGCATGAAAAGACCTTTTTTTAATACAATTTTATTTTCAATGCCTATTTTAATAACTCTAAGATATTGCATTGAATTTTCTTAAAAGCTGTGTCATACACCAAAAAATTTAAATGTTGGAGCGGCGGGATTTGAATATCTACAAACAAGCTTTAGGAAAACATTAAAGACACTAAATACACCATAATATTTTGATTACATTTTTTTAATATCTATTTAAATATCTTTGACATTAAGCGTTTTTCTTTATTTTTTTGTGAAATAATTTCTTCTTTTCAGGACATCATCGAACCAGTTTCGAGTGGAACAATTAATATGAAGCTGACAACTTATTTTGATATGTAAGTTTACTTAACAATTTACTACTTGTCTTTAATTTTTCAAAATTTAATGTAAAATATTGTTTATAAAAGAAAACTATGTCTGATTAAATAATACGTTTTTCTTAATATGTGTATTAATTTTTTGATGTCCGACTAGTTTATTATTGGCAAATAATGACGTTATGTCAAAGTCAGTTAAATAAGAATTAACTCTGTACGGCATTATAAATAATAATTAAAGTTATTAAGGTATCAAGGATATTATAAGGCTAATAAGGCTTGAGGTCGACACACTGTTTCCTAAGGGCCTCTGGCCTAAGGGACATACGTCGTCCGAAAGCATTATCTCTTATGATATCCGTGATGCCTCCAGCATTTAATGTCCGAGTAAGTAATTTTTTTTTGTCGTTATTTATTAATAATAAACTAATCGGACATTAAATGAGAAATAACACCCTAGGGCAGTATTATAGAAAAAAAACGCCCTAGGGCATTAAAAATAATAATTTGATTTATTATTATTAAAATTATATTTTTTCAAAAAAAAAATATACGGGTATTATAAGGACTATAATACCCTTGATACCTTGATAAGTATTTTAAATGCTTGAATATAGTTATTTAATTCATAACATTAATTTTCTCAAATTAATAAAAAGTTAGCTAGCAGAACAATTCAAATTACTCAAACATGTGTAAAACAAGGACTTGCTCAAAATTCTTTTTTTATTTTAGATTTTATCCATTTATTTCGTTTCTCATGAATATTAAATTTTTAAAGAAAATGCCGTATTTTAACGTTAATTAACTTTTATTATTTATATCGTGTGTATTTACTTATAAAGCAATAAAATAAAATAAGCAAGCAATTATTTATTGAATTGTGTGATACAATTTTTATTGTGTTGCAAGCAAAATTACATTTCTGAAAAAACTTTAGTACTCGTAAAATATTGCTTCATAGATTTCACCACCGGTTTCGTTATTCCAGCTACTTTTTTATTAAATTAATTAAACAAAGTATGTACAGTGAAACCTATCAAACACGACCACCAAATGTTGGTCGTTAAAGAGAGAACAATTAAACAACTGGTTTGCATTGTTAGTTTACTTATTTATTTATTGATCAATGTATGTATAATTTTAAATATGTTTTTAAATTTATCATAACTAATTAAATGTGATAAAACGAAATTTAAAATATGTATATTCTGCACCTATATAACCATTACATATCCCTATATTTACATAATGTACTATTTTTTTAAATAATCAGGAATTAATGATTGTTTCATATTTTTTAGTTTATTTTTATAAAATTCAGACTCACATTTTAATAATAATTGAGACATATTTGTAGAAGTGTCAAGATTTTTAATATTATAAGAAAAGTTTTCTGTCTTAAACTTAGGTACGCTTGAGATATGCTTGATATATTTGACACCGGAACGATTTCAGATTCGTCGTCCTCAATTTCAGAGTCGGGCATAGTTTCATCCGTTTCTTGAATCTTTCTTAAAGAAGACAACTACTGTATATGCAGGTAAAATTCTGGATAATACTTTGGTCCAAAGGTTTCCAATATGAAGTAGTATTTGGTGTAAGGAAAATAAGTTTGACAGTATCCAGTGCAATTTTGGGATGAGATGTTGCATTATCCAGAAACAATACCACTTTTTTATCCTGTTTCTTCATCTTGGTATCAAACCTGTGAAGCCATGTTGTGGGCTTATCCAAGTTTGTTTATATAAATCTGTAAAGCGGAAGTTAATAAATGTACCAAAAATCTTACATTTTGTTCCACCGTCTTGAATTATTAACACAGTTTTATTAGCTGATCCCGATACTACAATTAGTTATAGCACACAATTTGGAATCAAACCATTAAGTATTTTTTAAGGCGGAGTTTTTAACTATTTTATTATGCCACCATTTTGTTCCGTCGTCTTTGATTCGTACCAAAAATGTAGCAGTTAATTCCAACTTAATACTTTGTGATGTTGGTGCTAAATTTAAGGTAAATTGTATAATTAGTTTCATAATATTAATTTTATAGCATTTCACTATTCGAAACAAGATGGCGTGTTTCACCATATTGAATTTTTACCAAAATATTACCAGATAAAACCATGAGACCCTTAATTTTTGATCAAAATTTGAAGCCAATCGGGTAAGTGGTTTTTAAGCTATGCTGCGAGCTGACAGACAGATCGACAAATGGACCAACTGAATTGAAAAAACATATTTTTGCGCATTTAGGGACGCTAAAACGTGAAGATATGTAAAATCTAAGAGAATTATTTTTTGACAATTACAAACATTTTATTTGACCGCCATTTTGTTCAGCCATCTGGAATTAGATCACACATTTTCTAGTTGACCCTTATACCACAATTAGTAATGGCACACAATTTGAAATTAATCCATTAAATAGTTTTTTCAGGCTGAATTTTTAAATATTTTAATAAACCGCCATTTTGTTCCGTTATCTTGGATTCGTGCCAAATTTTTACCAGCTGATTCCAACATAATACTTTGATGTTTGTACAAAATTTGAGATAAATTGTAGGTATAAGCAATTTTATAATAATAACTTTATAACATTTCACTAGGCCGCCATCTTGTTTCGACATATCAGATTTTTACCAAAATATTATCAGGTCATCCCCATATGGCCCTTAATTTTTTTGTCAAAATTTGTTTGGCCGCCATTTTGTATCTATGCCTCGATTCATACCAAAATGTTACCGGTTGAGTCCAACATAGTACTTGATTGTGCAAAATTTCAGATAAATTGGATAATTAGTTTTTTAACAATAATTTTTTTGAGATTTCACTAGGCCGCTGTTTTCTTTCGCCATATTGGATTTTTAGAAAAATATTATCAGATGATCCCCATATGACCCTCAATTTTTGATCAAAACTTGAAGTCAAATGGGTAATTAGTTTTTAAGGTATGCTGCAAACTCTCATAAAGACAGCAGACCGACAGGCACATCGACGGAATTTATAAAACATATTTTTTGACATCTAGGGAAGATAGAAAAAAACCTAAGGGGTGATTTTTTCATGATTACAAACATTTTATTTGGCTCCCGTTTGGTTCGGTCATCAATTAGTACCACAGTTTTACTAGTTGACCCCCTACACCACTTCTAGTTATGGCACACAATTTGAAATCAATCCATTAAGTAGTTTTTTCAAGCTGAATTTTTAAATATTTTATTAAGCCCCATTTTGTTCCGTCATGTTGGATTAGTACTAAAATTTTACCAGTTTTTTCCAACATAAAACTTTGATGTCTGTGTAAAATTAGAGATAAATTGGGTAAGTAGTTTTTTAATAATAATATTTTTAACATTTTACTAGGTGCCATTTTGTTTTGCCATATTGGAATTTTATCAAAATTTTACCAGGGCATCCCCATATGACCCTTAATTTTTTGTCAAAGTTTGAAGTCAATCGATTAAGTAGTCTTTAAGCTATGCCGCGAATTGACAGACAGACAGGTCGATAGATGGACCGCCGGAATTGAAAAAAAATTTTTTTGGAATCTAGGGACGCTAGAACATGTAGATATGTTAAACCTGAGAGGGTGATGTTTTTGTTCGGCCATCTTGAATTAGTACCACAATTTTCCCAGTTGATCCCTATACCAAAATAAGTTATGGCATACAATTTGAAATCAATCCACTAAGCAGTTTTTACAGGCTAAATTTTTAAATACTTCAATAAGCCGTCATTTTGCTCCGCCATCTTGGTTTCGTACCAAAATATTACCAGTTGATTCCATAATAATACTTGATATTTGTGCAAAATTGGAGATACATGGGATAAGCAGTTTTTTTTAAAATCATTTTTTCACATTTGACTAGGCCGCCATTTTTTTTCGCTATATTGGATTTCTACCAAAATGTTACCAGGTCATCCCCCATGACCCTACATTTTTGACCAAAATTTAAAGTCAATCGGGTAAGTAAATTTTTAGCTATGACGCGAATAGACAGACATACAGACCGACAGAATTGAGAAAACCTGTTTTTCGGCATGTAGGGACCCTGAAACTTAAATACCTGAAAAATCTGGGAGACCATTTTTTCACGATAATTCTCTTTTACGAGGGAAGTAAAAACATAACATTATGCTAACCAAAAATGCAGTCCAATATTGAAAACACAACTATAAACAACATTAAGTTTCGATAAAGACGGTTTTCATCTGATGTTCTCCGAATATCAGCACAAGCGACATAATATGCGTATATAATCAAATATGGTAAGCAATTTAAAAAAAATATTTGCAATACATATTTATATTACATTTTAGGTAAAACAATGTTATTTAAGCATAAAACCAATTTATGTGTTATCTTTCTAAAACCTAGTTTTGTAACAGTAATTTTAAAATAAAAGGTAATCTCATTCAGTCATTAAAAATAACTGCTCTTAAATGTTTCAATTTTTTTAATTTAGACTTAAAGTTAATAATTCTGCCTTTTACTAACTACACTATTATACTGTAAAGGTAAAAACTAATATTCTACGTTGAAACAGAAAAATTGACAACTAAATAGGTAGTCAGAGAGAGAGAGAGAGAGAGAGATGCATCAAAATAACAAGTTAATTCTTAATATTCATAGATTAATCTTGAATTAAATCCAAATACTTTTTTATTTTCATGACTCCCTAAATTCCTAATAGTATTATTTGTCTCTAATGACAGAAGAGTTCACAAAACTTGTAAACCTCGAGGGGTATTGCTTAACGAAAACGAAAAAATTCTCGTTCTTGACGAACAACACACACAAACACATTTAAATTTTAATGTGTTCACGAGGTTATCTAAACTACCACCATTTCATTTCTGTCACTGAACTGCGTGTTAAACTTATTTTCAAAACGCGCGCACGGCCACCGCAAGCAACATGTTCGACATATTAAACTATGAGGCGGTATCATGCCATGGAAATAATGAAAACATGTCTCGCGCCGTATTGGGAAGATTCGCATCTGATGGTTAATCTGTGACTTTAATAAACAGTGCTTCTGTTTAAACCAGTTAATTTTTTAGTTATGAAAATTGGACAAGAATAATTAAATTAAAAAACTAGCTCATACTTTATGTAAAACCAAGCTGGGTTATCGTAGTGTCTGGTTCCTAAAAATAAAAAAAAAGAACTATTAGGCTTGGAGATTACGACCAACATGTGTTTTCATGGCTGCTCGACTCATATACATATATGGTGCGTTATCAAATTCTGATACTGATTCTAGCATTAAATTATTGTAACTGAGTGCATTCAAATCTATATTTTTTATTTGGAGTCTAGTACGCACAGGCGCATCATCTTCAGGCATAAGTGCGATACACAGGAAAGAAAAAAACATATACTTGCAGAACAGACACTTAAGCCAGAATTTGTTAGGAAGCTTTGTAAAATACGTGTTTTGTAAGTATTAAAGAGTACTCAACTATTACTGTTTCACACCAAAAAAAAGGAAGTTATTTTAAAAGAAAGAAAAATAGATGACGGATCAAGTTGCGGCTCAAGGGTGCAGAAACGCAAGTCTGAAATTACATCAGTTAAAAAAACGATTTTTTACTAAGAAAAGTATCTGATAAGGATTATCCACGAACTAACCATTGTGTCTAACATTCTAGATTTCACTTCTCTATGGTTAGCTAACTTCCATTAAATTACCGGACTAGGAATCCCACTGGTCACAAAGTTTTTCTGATTTAAAGATGGGTTACACATCTTATAATTTCTTCTCTGTTATTACTACATCTTATTGAATCAATAATTCGAATATCTGAGGCGCAGTGATGATTCACTTTGTGTATAATTTTTCTGGGCTAGAAAAAACCTTATTCACTTCCCACTAGATACTGCGTTGTGATATTGTCAATTTAGCTTTCTAATAACTCATATTTCTTCAATCTAGAATATAAAACGGGCAGCGATATGTCCACATCCACTAATATTTCTTTCAACTTTATCCATCACTATAGCAACGACTGGTCTTGGGGCCTAAAAATTTAGGGGCGGTATCAGAATTTCATAATTAACCATGTATCACTTTATCAGAAACGTAGCGATAAATACAAAAACTTAGCTTAGTTTCGTCCTTGCAGCCTTCATTGGCTTATAAGTTATCTTCAGCTCAGATCAACGACACCCTCATAATGACAAATTTGTCGCTATTGTGCTCCTCAAATAACGCGTCAGCTTGTAAAGCAATATCAAACAACGTGCCAAAAGACAGTTTCAACTTAAACAAGGAATTTAATTTTATCCCAGATTAAAGAACAACTGTCGAAAACGACCTTTACGCTATTCTAACTAGATTTAGACAACATACATGAATTTCATATCGGCGGATATTTGGTAGAACAGAACCATTCCAACAGAGAATAAATCTTCACTTCTGGTTACCTCTGAGGACATTAAAATAGAATTGTATACTGGTGATTTCTTGTTACGGGTCGATAATAACACTAAGGTAATGAGATGTGTCATAAACTTTTTTCAGTACTAAGATCAGTTTCAAGCTGCATAAGTGGAAGTCAAGCAGCCAGAAAATTCTAAATACTATTGAGGTAGTGGATTATTCTACTAGTGTAGTATAATTCATTTTTGATCTTAGGACTTATGCAATGCCCTTGATCTGGTTTGGTTTTGCACAGAAAATATTCTCGCATTTCAGATAACAATGCTTCCATATATAGGAAAAATATTTAAAACCGCAAACGTTTTTGAAAAGCTAGTTAAGTCAGTAATTATTAAGTAAATACTGCAGCAAAAACTTTACTATAGACCTTATAATCACTTAAATTGTCTAAAAAGTCCCGGAAGACATTTTTCGAATATGGTTGCGGTTTAGATCAGATTCACAGTAATAATTCCGTGGATTTGAGCATTTTCTAAATCCTCAATCAATTAACCTTTAAGTGTAACGCTATTTCTAAATAAATTGACCAATATCAAAAATAATATTTATTGCTAGAGCGAGTAGTAGGGGAATGTATTCGGCTGTTTTAAATTGAAACCTTCCAACCAACAAATGGAAGGGTAATTTGTCTAAAACACTCTTTCTTCCAAATTATTAGAAATTAATAAATGTTGCATTTGTCTGTTTAGATATCATAACATATAATTATTGCAGTTTGTTTAGAAATGAACACTGATTCCAGACTTTTCTAGAGCCTTTTATATTACGACGAGGAAATCAATCAATACCAACCAAAAGCCATTACACTCTTAAAGTCCAATCTTGTAGGCGCTGAAAACAATTTAAATTAAAATAAAAAGTTTATCTCCTCAAGACTCTTTCATATAGCTAACTCAAGGGGGCGTATTGTGAAAAGTCTAAGCTAAATCCGAAAAGCATGACGCAGATAGAAAGTATTTTAAATTCTAGACCCTAGCGCGGATTTTGCAGACCTCAAGAGTTAAGCCTCTAAACTCAATCGCTCACTCAACACACTTTCTCATTGGAACTGTTGATTCTCGATCCTGTCAATGCAGATAGACGTATTGATCGGTTGACTTTTTTTCAACAACTGAAGCGATTGATCAACTGTTTTGGATTAGGTGGCCGAAGTAATAGAAATTATCGAGTGGATGCAGTCGCTAAAGTGTGTTCGCTCCCAATAAATTCATATTAATGTTTTATTTATTTCTAAATTTGTTATAGATATGTATAGTACACCACACGGATCTAAAGCCCCGACGAAAGAGTATGTCAGAAGCAGACCGTTTCCATGGATATGCAGAGTTGTAACCAACTGCGAATGAATAATGCACCAATTGCATAGTTCTCTCATTCTTTTCATAGACTCAAATTCGCACGTACAAATACGTAACTTTTTCTTGGCTTTATTCGTATGTTGCTTGGCCATGTTATAAATTTAGTTTTTTGAAATATCTCTTTCTAGGCCTTATTAAAAATTATAAAATAATACATTTAATTTTGCTCGAACGAAATTTGTCGATTGCCACAAGATTTCTTTCAAAAGACATTTTCTTTAAAAAACGCCGGCGAATCGCTCGACAAAATTCCTACTTTAGTGTCCCTTTGTGAGCGTCGACGAAAACAACGGAGCACGGTGTTGGGTTGCCCAAGTGACATAGTTTCTGACCGTTGGCGATATTTTTAATGTTAAGCTCATAAGTGTCGTTTACGCTGAGCTCAAAGGTTCCAAATTGTTATAGGGTTGTACGAAATACTGTTAATGTGGTATGCAGTGTTTGGGTTAGATTGGTCTAGTTTTAACGCTATTTTACACTTTACCTTGGTTTTTTAGCATTATGCACATTTTGGGTTGAACATAAATTGTTTGTTAATTAAGTTTGACCGTTTCAATTTCTAATCCTTTTTTGAAATTGATTTTATTTTAAACGACCCTTGTCGCATGCGGATTTTGAATTTTAAAAGCCAGCATCTTCTACACTATACAGTTTTTGCTTTGAATTTCCAAATATTTATATATTTCAATGCTATACGGGGTGATCAATAAAATCATGTAAAATTTCAAAAAGTTTAAGTGTTTACTATTTCGGCAAAAACCAATTTGACGCTGGCCAGAATTAAAGGTGAGGCTATGGGGGCTATAGCCCGAGACCCCATCATGAGAAGTGCCCCTAGCACAGAGCAGACGTGAGATTTCATTATTGCCCTGGAGCCTATATGCGGAGGAAGCTGACGCGAGGCATGGGCAAAAGGGAAATAAACTACCCGACAGTGCAAATGGGACAAGCGAATTTTTAGGTAAGATTTAAATTCGAATATTTTTAAAACGAGACGAGATACTATGATGCAGTTTTCAGCTATGTCTTGCAAATGTTATTGCGTATTTGCGATTTTAAACGTAAAACTTACCTAAGCTAAAAAGTTATTTATACAGAGGGTTAAATAAGATTCTGCAAATTTTCCAATATTTAATTTTCTAATTACTAGATCAGCTTAATCCTGCTATTTTTAAATCTAAAAAATGGCAGCCCGTGACATATCTCCTCTGTCATTCGGAATTAGCAAATTTGGCTCTAAACGCAGCAGCTGTGTTTCTAAAAATAATAAAAACATAAAAAACCCGTTTGACAAAAATGTTCAGTACTCCTTAACACTTATATAAAATCTTTTATGTTTAAATTCACTTAAGGGTATTGAAATATGTATATGATCTTTAGGATGGACAGATTTTTGACTAATCTTCACATATTTTTTTGCACATCCTGTATATTTTCTCTGTAGTGTAGAATCTATAGATTATAAAAAAATGAAGACTTACGGGCTTTCTAGCAAGAAAATTTTACTTCAGCTTAATATGTAAGAAAGATCAAATTTTTTCAAAATCATATAAAACACCAAAAAATTTTGAAAACGTTTGATACGTTGCAAATATTTTTTTACAATTTCAAAGGATTTAACTAATCTCACAATTAGAACTCAAAAATCTTTTCTGTACATTTTCGGAAAAAATGAAATATTGGAAATTTTGTATGAATAACTTTTTCGCTTGCGTAAGATCCACCTTAAATCAGAAATATGCAATAAAATGTTCAAAACATGTCTGAAAACCGCATCTCTTATTGTTTTGAAAACATTTGAGTTAAAATTTTACCTTAAAATTCACTTTTTCCCTTTGCTCTGTCCAGCAGTGTAATTGCTTATCAGAGAAGTACAAGACACAAGACCTTTTTTTAACAAACAAAAATCTTTTTTGGCTTTTTCGCAACTGAATAAAAATATTTATCTTTAAATTAATTGAAGCAAATATTTAATATAATTACATACCTCAACATGTAGACTAGTCTGTCTACGGAATGTTTCGATACATAATATAAACAATATTATTTAAGCAAGCATAAGAAATTATATCATTTACCTTAAGTTTTTATAGACACATAGTAATTGTACAAATACTTTCATCCTATCGGGACTCATCAGTTGCGAAAAAGCCAAAAAAGATTTTTGTTTGTCAATCTACACGCAACAAATAAACTGAACACATTTAAAAATAACATTATAGATGGCTGCAAACTATCATTTTTTTCATATCTAGGTTACATGTCAAACAAACTGGCACATTTTAAAATTTTGAAATCAATTCTTTTCTATTATTTAATGTTTTTCTCTTACGACCGGCGCACTGATGAGTCCCGATAGGATGAAAGTATTTGTCCAATTACTATGTGTCTATAAAAACTTAAGGTAAATGATATAATTTCTTATGCTTGCTTAAATAATATTGTTTATATTATGTATCGAAACATTCCGTAGACAGACTAGTCTACATGTTGAGGTATATAATTATATTAAATATTTGCTTCAATTAATTTAAAGTTAAATATTTTTATTCAATTGCGAAAAAGCCAAAAAAGATTTTTGTTTGTCAATCTATACGCAACAAATAATCTGAACACATTTAAAAATAACCTTTTTTAAGCATTCAGTAATTTCTCAAGGCTTAATACTGTATGCGGCTCGGATGTCCATAAATACTTAAATCCCTAGAACCCCATAAACCGTAAATCCGACTTGGATTTTACACATTTCATTATAATACTAATAATGTACGACCAGGCGTTTCTGTTATTATTTTTTCAGTCACATGCTTTTGATAGACGATGAACTATTGTATAAAACATTTGGGTATCACAATTTTTAATAGGCCAACACACATTTTGGTGCCTGCGATTTTTTAACTGTTCCTGGGTAATTTTTGGATGCAGAATGTAAAAAAGTTCTCAGATTTTGTCTATCAGATCAAGTTTTAAAAAAAAATTGTGTATATATTTTACGTTATAACTGTTATAATACATAATATTACTATTGCCAGTTAAAAAAACAAAGACACATGGATTTAAGTATTTATTGCAAAAACTTAATTTACATAATTACATTAGTCACTAATCACATACAAATTTTCTTTTATACGACTTTCTAGAATGGAGTTTACTAGGGCAGTCTCGCTGAAGGCTCCAGCCATTATGTGGTCCTTGATAACGATCTTCCATAGTTTTAATATCCTGATGGAATCTTGGCCCCTGTTTTTCACTACAATCACCCAAGTTGTCTGGAAAACGATCTAGGTGGCTGTGGAGGTAGTGAACTTTTATACTCATGTTACAGCCGAGAATATTAAAATTTGAAAGCATAGTTTCCACTAATTCTACGTAATTCTTTGCTTTATGATTGCCAAGAAAATTTTGTACTACTTGAACAAATGAAAACCAAGCGTTAGATTCAGTCTCGTTCATTGGTGTGGTGAATTGTGGATCTTTAACAAGTTGCCTTATTTGAGGACCATCAAATATTCCAGCTTTTAGTTTTTCCGTGCTAATGCGAGGAAATTTACGTGACAAATACCCAAAACAATTTCCATCTCGATTTAAAGCCTTCACAAATTGCTTCATTAGGCCTAGCTTGATATGCAAGGGCGAAAGTAAGGTTTCTTCTCTTGAAACCAAAGGTTCGTTGATCACGTTTTGTTTTCCTTGAATCCTGACATCTTTTGAAGGCCAATTTTTGTTAACCCAGTGCTCATTTTTAGCTCTACTGTCCCAAAGGCACAAAAAACAAGAATATTTTGTATAACCACTCTGCTGTCCAAAGAGGAAGTTAACCATTTTTAAATCAACACAAATTGCCCACTGATGTTCTTCTTATTTATTTTTTCTCAAAACTAATGCAATTGTTTTATATTCTTCCTTCACGGTAGTAGAATGAACAATAGAAATTGAGCCAAATTTGTTACCGTTATGTTAAAGGACCCGTTTTAAACTACGTTTTGAACTGTCAATAAAAAGGCACCAATCATCTGGAGTGTATTCAGGCAAACCCATTTTTTCTAAGAGCCCTTTTATATTGTTACAGAATACCAAGTCACTTTCCTGAGCGAAAAAAGGCAGCAGATCCTTATCTCTTTTACGATAAAATGTAATATTAGTATCCGGACAAAGTAGATTTTTTTCTTTTAATCTGGATGCAAGTAATTCAGCGGATTCCTTTGAGAGATTCAGGTCTCTTATAAGATCGTTTGATTGAAACACTGCTTCAAATTCGCTGTCGTTTTCTTATTGAATTCTTTGAACTTCGTCAGACGTTGATGTCTCTGTATCGTCTTCTGTCAGTTCGGGTAGACTGCTGAATGATGGAACGGGTATTCCTTGCGAATGCGCTACAGGCCTTCTTGCAGAATCTAGATCAGGATATGTCCATTTGTGTCTATTGTTTCTATTTATGCTGTTAATATTAACGAGACAAACCATTGGTGCACCAAACTTTAGGCACTTCCTCTTTCCAGTTGCCCACTGTCGCAAATGTTCAACACATGTTTTACGTATAAAATGTGGGGCCCAAGATTTATCTTGATCTCCTAAATGAACGCCAAAATAGGCAAGATAAGCTCTTTTCACAAAGTCAGAAATCGTTTTACTGCTCTCTTTCAAAGTGTATTCACCACACACATAACAAAAAACATCGGGATGATTTACACAGGTACGTCTGCTTGTGGATGCTATTGTTTCAGTTTAGTGTCTTGATACTACAAAACGACCAAAATTTACACAAAATGATAGCACAACTTTACTTGAGAAAACTCAGTAATATACTAAATCGAGTACAGCCAAGCAGGTATAGAAGGATGGGGTCATAGGCAATTAGTAGTAGTTCCTAGTATAGAAACATTGGGTCAGGGACAATTCCAGGTATCCATTTGGTTAATTAGATTCTGGGAAATTTCTATTTTGACGATTAAGTACATATTTATCTCTTTATTTGTTGTCCTTTATCTGTATCTCAAAAACTAGAGCTGATAGAAAAAATCTGGTTGAATTTTTGGAATCAGCACATTAAAAACATCTAAAAATCAGATGTTAGATTTCCGGCACCAAATTTTTGTTTTCATTTTGTTACCCTGTGTTACTTTCCCATTTTTAAGATACTGGCTCAAATTATCAGTATAGCCTTATTTTGTTTAAAAAAATGCGAAATAATTACACATTTTAGAATCACTCTTATTTTTGTTTTGTATTTACTGTATTAATAATTACTAAAGCCCCTCATTGCAATTCCATATAGGTACGAACTTTTTAAATAAAGCTATCTACAGTTATTGTTGCACTTTAAATTTTCTAAACTGATGTCACTTTGTTCCGCATACATATAAGAAGATTCATTAGAAGGTGTAGAACTAGTAGATAGTTCATTAAAATAATCATTAGTCAATACATAGAAATTGGTTTAGAGAGAATTATTTAACTATTAAGTGTATAATTGACATTTATATGATTTTCAGTAATACTTCAATTATAAGTGGGTTGGTTTAATAATCATTTGCTTAAAATAAAAATAATTAAAGTTTCGGCATGAATAGCCTGAACATATTTCTATAAACTTTCTTGTTACGTTAATTTCGACTGCTTCAAATTCACTTATTTCCTTATTACCTATATTTCATTGAGACTTTCTCTTTTTTTAATAGACCTTGGAGTTGCAAACATATCTTTTTTAATAGTTTCTTGACCAGGTTGCAATTTGCAGTAAAAAATATCAAGAAAGAAAACGGCCAAATCGCGTTCTGGCCACCAGCATATTGTCAGTGTCCAAAATATCGCTTTCCGGCCTTTTAATATAGCCCAGAATGCGTTCTGATCTTTTGCTATTGCCATATGCGTACTGATTTTCCCAAGTCATAGTTTATGTAACAAAAACATTTACTACATAGACTTCTGGTGCCTTAAGTGCATACCTGCATCTATTTATTTTTACGCGTACTGGTGTTGTGACAGGTGCTGTTACATACTACTTTCTTAACTTTACACGTGCATTTTTTTGTCGACGCAATAGCGTTTGCAATTCACTGTATAAAGCCCTGTTTCGATTCAGATGCTAAATCGAAAGCGATACAGACGTTGACGGAACCGACAAAATATCAATAAAGTCGGATCCGGCTAAGGTAAACTCATTACGGCAATACAGCGACGGCAAATGCCATCTTTCGTTCCTCAAAATTGATTAACAATTGTTTTAGATAGCTGATCGAAATTTGTTACTTACCAAGCTGATAAAGTTTAGAGTCGTTAATACTGAGTACAGCAGCTAACACATTTCTGGGGCAAGTCTACCTCTGTCAACATCAGGTACTCGTACAATAACAGTTTTTCCTACATCAATGGGCGGTAATTTTAAATTAGCTTCGTCCTGTACTTTACTTATTTTCTCACTTCGTAAACATCGGGTACATATACATGTGATCTGCTCATCCTTCTCATTTCGTTCATTAGCTTTCCTGCATATGATATGAATAGGTAAGCAACAAACTGAACATTTATGAGTATCCGAAATTTCTTTTTCACATATTGTACATGCATTTTTTTCTTGTTGTTCATCTTCACTGTTTCTTCTGTTTGTCAAACAATCTTCCTCAACTAGCCGCAAATGTTCATGTTCACGTATGAGTTCTTCAGATCTCACAACTTTTGTACTTCTTCTCCGATCTCAATGTTGGACAGGAGTCCCTTAGGAAGTAACTAATCCTTGAGACCGATTCTCCAAGGCACGCCAAACATAGCTTCATAAGGACTTTTAGTTATTCCCGCATGCAGAAAACGATTTTTATTGCTTTGCGCAAATCGCAATCCTTCAGACCATTTCTTTGCACTTTGGTCCGCCAAACATGTAACCAGCATGTCCCTTACGTCTTGGTTCGATCTGTCTACGGACCCTTGACTTTGCAAAATGCCGAGGTTTTCCACAGACCAACTTCAATCCGGGACACATTTCAGCAAAATTTTTTACTATGTAGTTTGCAAATTCTCTGCCATTGTCGCTTTGTGGAATCACACCTGCGCCGAACAAACAAAAAATATCTAATAAATGATAGGCAACTTCTTGAGTCGTCTTTGTTTTTAATGCTCGTTGCACGGTGAATTTTGTTAAATGATCGTGATAATTGAGGATAAAACGAAAATCTTGGTTTGAGTCACTTTGCATGTCAATTAGATCTGTTTGACAGCAAAGTGAAAAAAGCGCTGAAAAGTCTGTGAAAATAATTTAGAAACACGGTTTTACCTTTTACCGCACTAAAAAGTATAAAATAATTTAGCTTCTGATGTCCAATGTGCAAAGACTACGCCAAAAAGCGTTGGGTGTTGCACGGAGTGGTATTTGGTGGATCTAGCTAGCCAAAATTGGATTTCCCAAAGTCATATTCAGGTCAAAACAAACGATTAATATGGAATGCCACACCCGAACGCATTGTTCATCATGGCCTGCTCCACGTTAAAAACGATAAGAACCAGCCTGTTTGGGGACGCTAACTCTCGTGATCGTTTTTAATTGTTCTCTATACGAAAAAGGTGCTTTTAAAATTGTTGTACTTGATACTAATATTTGGTTATGGATTCTGAAATGAAGCTAATTATTTTTATTTTCATATTAGAATTTTAATTTATTATAAGTTACTTATATGATTTTTCTTTGATTATTAAAAAACCTGTACTTTAATATTTATAATAAAAAATAATAGAACCAGAAAGCCTTTGTTACATTTCGGGATTGTTCCGGTATTTTTTTTTTGTAGAAATGTAAAACAGTTTAAAGAAACGTGAAAACACGTATTTGTCAGTAACGCACTAAAAAGTAGAAAATAATGTATTTTGCTTAAAATATTTTGTTCGATGACTATGCCAAAAAACGTGGGGGCTATTTGGCTACATTTCTTTGAGATGTATTAATTAATTTCGATAAAGCGCCACACGCCTTTTGGAATAGTCATTGAACAAAATGTTTTTTAAGTAAAATACATTATTTTCTACTTTTTAGTGCGTTACTGACAAAATCGTGTTTACTAATTTTTTTAAACTATAATTTATTTTTTACTTTTTAGTCTTAAAATATCTTTAACATATCTTATATATAAAATGTTTAATACAGAAACCTTCACGTGGGTGCCCACAACAACTTACCAAAACCAAATCTAATCAACTCTATTGATATATCCTATTTGGGACAATCTGTATATACAAAATCTTTAACATATCTCGTATATACAATTTTTAAACGGGGATGCCCACAACAACTTATCAAAACCAAATCTACTCAACTATATAAATAACTCCTATTTGGGACAATCTGTATATACACTATCTTCAACATATTTCATATATAAAATTTTTAACACAGAAACCTTTGCGAGGGAGCTCACAACCACTTACCAAAACCCAATCTAATCAACTCTATGGATAACTCCTATTTGGGATAACCAGTATATACAGAATCTTTAACATAACTTATATATACATTTTTTAATATAGAAACCTTCGCGGGGGTGCTTACAACAACTTACTAAAACCAAATCTAATCAAATTTATGTATATCTAATTTGTAACACCCCAAAGTAATATAAAACATATTTTTTAAAATATACGCACACTGTACCAAAACTTAATATTTCTAATCGATTTTGACTAGTTAATAATTTTCGCCAGCTAAATCTTCCAAATACTCATCTGTGCATTGTGTCCAAGTTAATTGTAGTACATGCTTCTTAAAGAATCGTAATCAAAAAGCACCCCACGCTGTTTGACATAGTAATAGGACACCAGAAACATATTTCTTAGTGTTTTAAACTATACATTTTTATTTTTTGGATTATGAGTCGAACAAAATTTACAAAGTTTGGATCAAAAGAACATCAGGAAGTGAATTAAATAAAATTTAGGCCCCCCTCTACTAAACACGTCCCTGGATCAGATCAATGTTATTATAATATTGTATTGTCACCCGACTTACATTGTATATAGCTAATACAATAATTAGAAATAGGTTTAAATAAACTTCCTAGTTATATAATTTTTAAAATATCGTACCTTTTCAATCGTGCCCTTTGTTTCGAAGAAATTGTGTCACTGTTACTTATACGAACTTTTAGTGACTTTACCTCGATAAGTATTTGATCGTATCTATATCTTGTAAAAATATTGTTAGGGTAGTTATATTTCATATGACTTTTTGCAGATCATCATTGAACCGCAACTGAAGGTCTTCCATGGCACTAGCAGATATTTTCGCTCTAGCGACTTTTTTACACGCGCTCTAATCAAATACTAGATGGGTACTGATACTCCTAATCTGCTATTAGTGTTTTTGGATGGTTTGGATGTTGGTGGCCAGAACGCGTATTGGCCGTTATTTTCCACCAAAATCCAAAAATAGGTGTTTGATCTTAACATATACATATCTATCAACTGTAGTTTTCGATACGTAACATAAAAAACTTTCTTTATACACGTTGGTTATGAGCCGAGTTCTGATGAGCTCCACGGCAATTAAGGTGCATGAAACATATTGATTTTTTTCCTCAAGATTATTTTTATATTATGTACCGAAAACTGTCATAGGCAGATTAGTTTACACGTTTAGTAGGCACGTTTCTCATTTTCAGTGAATAGCAAAAGGTCGAAATATCAATCAAAGACTTGGTTTAAGTACTTCTTCTTCACCAATACCACTTTTTTTTACTTCCCTTTTTTTCAATTCTTTGCGAAAAGAACCACGTATCGTTTAATTTTTTTTTTTCATGAAGTCTTGGTTTGCATCTTGGATTACTTCACTTTGACGAAAAAAATATTAATTTTTCGTATGTCCTCTTATTTAAATTTTGATTTTTGTATTCTTTGGACTGAATCTCAATTTCTATAAACTTTTCCAAACTCTCTCCTGTCCAAAATATCTTACAAAACTTACAAAGTGTAAACATACGAAGAAATACTTCCGTCAAACAACAAATTGCGAAATATAACAAAATCGAAGTGACTGTGTAAATGTAATTGTTTTCGCTTAAACCTACAGTCCGAGCCCAGGCGTTTTGCCTCTTGTCTGCCTCTTTCTAGATTTCAGTTTACACGGTGAGTTTTGGAGCTCAAGAATGCAGCGTACGCGAAGTGTTAGAATAAGTCTCCGTCTAAATGGGCCTAATCCTTGGTAACGTACCATATTAAAATGCGTAAACTTTAACGTAAAACATAGAAATATGCAAAATTTTAAAAATTCGTTTTTTAAGCATCGTTTAGAAATACGTGCTTATGAAATCCGAAATCCGCATAAGAAAAAGTTGTTTTTTAAAGAAATTAATTAAAACCGTACAAAGTACTAAACATTGAAAGGGTCGATCTTTTTATTGAGCAATTTAAATAGAATATTTATTATATACTGGGGCGGGTCCCTGTACTCGCATATAAATTTGCTAGGTAGTTAAGTGAAACATCAGACTGTATGTTTTACCGAGTTTTTTCAAAATATCGACAGAGTGAGCCAAGAAAATTAAAAAAGCAAATTATAACGTTTTTAAACTTAATTTTCTTGATTATTTTTTTACCTCAATCTGTACATCAGATTTTATAGATTCACTTGAATGAGAATTGAGACTTGAAAAATCTCCAAATTAAGTTATTACAGCTACATTTAAAAAACGGAAAAATATTTCTAAATAATTTTTTAGCATGCGCTTACGCAAGTCTTCTAGTTTCATCTCTTTAAACCAATTCTTTAAATTTCATATATTCTAATACAGAGTGTTTTGTGAAAACCTATTTTTTTGGAAAAGTGTGTTTCTTCCAAGAATCTGAGATAATTTTTTTGGAAACTTCTTTTCATGCCAAAATGATTCAAGAACCAATGCAAAAAAACTTATTGCCCCGATTTTACTTTTCTTCATTTGTTTTCCGAATACGGAGGTTAATGAAAAAATGTAACCCTTCCGTGCAAATTAATTTCTAGCTCAGCAGTTTTTTTGCAGAAAAGCTTACGCATAAGTGAATTTCGAGTCAGATATTACACAGCTGACATAATTATTACAAAAATAATATGCAGGATGGAAAAAGCCAAATGATCAGCAACTTAATAAAAAAATATACCAAGTTATAACTTTTCCGAAACCCGCTATTAGTTTTGGGGTGTGACGTATATAAATCTCGAATTTATTGATTTCCATACCAGTACTGAGTAGATAGGTACCGTTTGCCGAATCGTATTTTTGGTTTTAATTCTAGCTGCACTAAAAAACCTTTTGAACGTGTTTTTTTTTTGTTATTCTAGAGAATCGGTTGGTTAGATACAACGACGTCAAAAAGAAATAGACCCCGCATTTCATTCATAAAAATGAAATAAATAGAATCAAACATCAATTTGTTGTTGTGTATGAGTGGAAAAAAGACGGACTGATCGCATAAAGAATAGTTTGCGGTGAAAATTGCAACGCTGTCAGATATCTTCGCGAGGCTTACCAGTGGCGTAGCTAGTTTTGAGATAATGTATTATTTGCTATATTTTTTGAGTCCAAATATTATTATGGTGGATACGACAGTTTTTTTTGTTCTAAGATGAACAGGAATGACTTCACTTTGCAAAAGTGAGAGTTTTAATAATAACTTGAAAACAACTAATTTATATATTATGTCGTGGAAAAGTCTGCACTAAATGGGAAATTTTTTTTATTATCAATTTCTCGAAAAACATTCTTCTTGATAAAACTTGTGTGTTTGTCGAAAAAATAGTTTTCAAAATATTCAACTTTAAATCAGATATACAAGGCATTCAAAAAATACGAAAAAGTGTATTTTAAAAATTAAAATTTTTGTGACTGTCGCGGCCGTAAAAAATCATAAATAAAGGTTTAGTATTAGTTATGTCATATTAGTAATAGCTAAGGAAAGATTTAAATAGAAAAATGTTTTTTTGCTGTTTGACCTTAAATATCTCAATAACTACAATATAAAAAATTTTACTCAGTTTATATTTACGATTTTTTATGGCCCTTAAAACTGCCGTCAGAAAAATTTTATTTTTTTGAAATTGTTAGTGAAATCCACTTTTTTGAATATCCTGATCTAAAGTTTATTACTATCAAAAACATTTTTTTTGAACCACCAACTTTTATCAAGAAATCAATAATAAAAAAAGTAAATAAATGCATTAAAATGCAAGATGTTTAAAAATAAAATCATCGAAACTTTTTGGTGATTCTGAAGCACCCTGTATAATATTTTACACTATATTTGAAACTTAATTTTTTTTTAAAAAAATTTAAATAACAAAAGAAAATGCACTTTATAAATTTTCACCCGGACACGTGGTTTATAAAAATAAAACAAAGTTTAAAAGTTTGGTATATATTATTTATAAACGGTTTGATATAATAACAAACAACTATTGTTATCGACAAAACAAAAGTAACAGCATATTAATTTAATATTTCATTATTTACATAATAATTAAACTCGTCTATTACATATTTAATGATTCAGTGACAATTTTCAAAATCGGAAATTTAGAGGAAATTTTATATAGCTTTATAATATATATATATATATATATATATATATATATATATATATATATATATATATATATATATATATATATATATATATATATATATATATATATATATACTCATTTTAGATGCTCACGACCGTACTAAGATAAATAAAAAATCTAATATCGGGTATGCGGTCTGCACAGACCGCATACCCGATATTAGATTTTTTATTATATATATATATATATATATATATATATATATATATATATATAAAACTTTAGGTTAGCAAGAAGCTAATTTAATATAATTGTATCAATAACTATCTGTGACAAAAGACCGGGCACGTAGTCTAGGGGGAGGGGTCCGGATCCCCCCCCGCCCCGCGCGATACCCTAAAAATATTTAGGAGTTTTGACATAATTTAACCTACGAAAGCAGAATTCCAATAACTGCTGATTAGCAGTTCCGTATTGGCTTTGCTTACTACAGCAGGCTATTTTTTGAAATTCTAACATGCCCAAACATGTAAATGTAAAAAATTAAGAAAGGCTACCCTAAACAAAGACGCACCTAATGATTTTTTTGTAAGTACGACAGTTTCTAACATAAATCGATAGGAAAATAAATTTCATTTTTCTTCCACAAAAATCTCCTATCATAAGCAAAATTGCGAATGCGTGCCGAGACCAAATTTATAATAATTCCAACAAAAATTATTATTATTATTAAACTTAGAATATATGGTAGCTGCTGAAAATTTCTCTTCCTGATCCAATTTCACAAAATTTTGAAGTTCTTATCTTTACGTATACAAAACACGATTTAAGGAATAAGAAAATTATTGAATTTACCTTTGGGGATTGAAAAAAATTACCTCAAAAAGATTTTCGATTTTGACAGTGAGGAATATTTAGAATTCTTAAAAAAAGAAAAACTTTTAAGCAAACGCTCATTAAAAGTAGTTTTAGAATTTCGAGAAAGTACTAAAAAGAAAGATGAATACATTTATGATTAAAGAAATCCAGATTTTTAATGTAGCAATATGGTTGCAGACCCTCTATGGAAGATAGCACTACATTAACCTCGATATTAACAAAGTGACTATGCACTTATTTATTAAAATACTATTAAATATATAAAACCTAAAAATATTAAGCAAAAGTCGCCAACGTCCTATTTGCTCAAGATATACCTATAATTTTTTACATTTTCATAATTGCTGTACCTGCAATATTTTAATAGACATTGGCAAATAACTAGTTTTTTTGCAACTTTTTTCATATTTTGTTGCACTTGCAGGGGGGACTAGCAACAAGTGAAAAAAAAAGCATTCTTCTTAATATTTTTTTCGTCATTGAATTGGTTTTGACAGGGTTGGATCCCCTAGAACTGAAATCCTGGCTACGTGCCTGCAAAAGATATATTTATGTAATGGTTCATGTGGCAATATTTATTATTAGCAATAAGCTTAGTCATTAAAGAACAAGCATTTTCATAACAAAATACAACCAATAAAAGGGTGAGTTCTCATTACTATTGTTACTAAATATGAAGATAAAACTAAATTTTGTTACATGGACCCACTTTGTGTTTTGATGTCTATACCAAGAGTATAATGCTTATTTAATACCTTTCTTTATCAGCTTATCACCGACTTCATAGGAAATATGTGATAAAATATAATTTATCACTTTTTAATGCAACCTATTTTTTGAAATCGGGTTTGTTTTTCAAAACATTTTGATTTCACCTTTTTTCCAACACATTTTAGTTCTATTTACGCGAAGTTAGGTAAAAATTTGGGTCCACTACTTTTAAAAGTTTGCCAGGCTCGCGGCAAGTAATATTATATAAACATGCACCACCTTTACATGTATTGGATCTATTCATATTTACAGAAAATCAGCAATAAACATGGCCCAATATTAATATGAATGCAAAATTGAACTTCGTGTCCCTAAAAACCACAAAAACGATATTATGAAAAACAATATCTTTACAGTATTTATCCCCCAATTTACCCCCTTTTTCTCCACCATCCAAATATTTTGTGGCATGATGTTTAATATTTTTAACATTCATTATAATATATTATATTATTATTTATATTACCGAAATTACCTGATAAAAACAGATTCTCCCTAGTTGGGATAATGTACCTCAGGATGGTATTTATTTACTTTTTTGATTACTTATTTTTAAAAACCAAATTTTTAGGCAGTAAATTAAAGCATTTCAAATTCGTTAAAGAAAATCTATGGTAAATGAAAAATTGTAAAGTAACGCTATTGCGCTATTTTCATTTTTTGTATATGCTTGCGATATGAGAACTCCGGCACTACCCTAAATATTCCTTGAAAATTTCATAAAAAATGCAAACCATCCTGAAGTAATTAATGACAACATAAAATAGTGGGTCTTACAGCTTACTCAATTAAAATTTAGTACCTATGCTTTTCCAAATAGTATATTTATGTTGTTTATTAACCCCTCAAAAAAGGTATCAAACCACCAATTTTAGAGGAATCTTTGAGACTTTTCACAAATATATAAATTAGCAAAACGCTGTACTCCGTTTATCATCAGTGTCTTCGACTTTATAGATAAGTTGAAGTCATAAAAAATTAATTTAAGACCAACGGAAATGTGCAATACAAAAACAATACTTCATTTGCAAATATAAGAACGCTCTTAGACGGTGATTTGACCTTTCAACTACAGCACTGGTATGACATATCTTACTTACCTTCGAAAACAAACTTCTGGGTTTAAATCGTTTCTTTTTCTGCAAATAAAGCAAGTTCGCACCATTTTCTTAAAGTTTTTTAAACAGATTCTTGAAAATAGACACACAAAACCGTTGGATTTCTGAAAAACACTTATTTCACCAACTAGAACAATTACAACGTCGCGCATCAAATAGGTCGAAATTATGAATGACTACGACCATCTTCGGCGTTTTCCGAATGATCCCGAAAGAAATCTGTATTATACTCGAAAAAGGTAGAATTCCGACGTTGCCGATTATTCTGGGCTTTATTTCTTGAAATAAGGAATAATAATTACAGAAGATTTAAATTACTTTGAAAACAGATTCGGTTTGAGTTATTTATAATAAGCTATTTAATTATCCGTTTTAAAATATTCTATATGGAAATTTATACTGGGAATTTCTGGAATTCCTTGTTTATTTAGGTAATATTATAAATGATGATATCCGTTATAATCTGGCTACAGTAACGGTTTGGCAAACCAGGGTTAATGTTGGATTCCTCCAAAATGTAAACACCTGGGTCTATGTTATTTCCATGTCGTTGGTTAGATAGACCAAATTTTGTAATTTAGTTTTGACGCACTTCTCTTTGAGATGTTAAAATGAAACGTAGTAAATTTATATAGTTTAGATAACAGATTATTTTTACATATTAACACGTTAAGACGGCGCCGGCGTTGTCAAAATCGCCGAATATTTTTTTCATTTATAATCTGATTTAAAACCAAAACCCGTTTGGGTAAAAGGGTCCTGCCTACCTAATACTGGTATAGGAAATAATAAATTTGAATTCAATACGTCACACTTGAAGACTCGGGAAAGTTGTAATTTTGTATATTTTTTCATTAAGTGCAGATTATATGACTTTGCCCCATCCGTATATTATTTTTGTAATAATTATTTTAGCGGCATTACTTCTGATTCCAAATTCACTTATGCATATGTTTTCTACAAAAAACGGCCCATATAGTAATTAATCACCACGGTTAAATTTTTCCATTAACCCCCGAATTCGGAAAATAAGGATATGCAAAATCGGAAAAAAATGGTTTTTTCGCATAGTCCTTGAATAATTTTCACCTAAAAAGAGAATTTCAAAAAAAAATAGCTCAGGTTTTCTGAAAGGACACGTTTTTTCAAAAAAATCGGGATTTCATCAAACACCGTGTAATATGGTAGCCATAGAAACTAAAGAAAGTGGTTTAAAGAGGTGAAACTAGAATTGCGTAATCACATGCTAAAAAATCTTTTCCGTTTCGAAATTTTGTATGTGTCCAGCAGTTTAGTTTTGAGAAAAAATGAAAAACTATTTTGATGTAAACGATATCTTTAATTACGTAATCGATCTGAACATAATTTTATTTACAATTGTAAATTAATTATAAAATTAATTTTTTTGATTGATATTTTGTATTAATTTACTTACACGATTAGGTTGGTGATGAAAGTAACAAAAATAATTTTAATTCCCGAGTTATAAGTTCGATGCTACTTCAATTAAATGGGAAATACAATACAATAATTGTAGTTGTCCCTGAATGTTTTTCTTTGCGTGCAATTATTAAAATATTGTTTTTTTTTATAATCTAAAAAAGGTTTTCTATAATAACTTAAAAAAATAGAAACGAAATCAGAGGGAAAGAGAGACCAAGGCAATACTAAAATTTGCTAATAACAGAGTTAACGAAATTGCTTGCATTTCGTTTTGCACTGTCATTAAAACGATAGCCGAATAAGAATACTAAAAGCCGCTTAAATGATTATTTTAAGGTATTTTTTTATACGAACACGGGGACTACGCATTCATTCATTGAGGAAATTTATATCCCTAAAAAAAAGAACAGCACATTTTCGTTGCAATATTATTAGAGAAATTTCCAAGTAAATTTAATGTCAACTTTTGAGCAGATATTTTAGGTGATAGACTAACTGAATTAATTTATTAATTATTGAATTAATATTAGTAATATAACGAGTGCTATGAAAATTGTCGATATTTTTTTCAGTTTAAAATGCATGGGTGGAAACTTGTCAGAAATTAATTCTGGCAATACTTTTTTTACCAATTACAACTATGTGACCTAATCGAGAGTCTTGGTTACATTTTCAACTTATTCTTAGCTTTAAAATTTCACGGCCAGCTGCAATTATTTCTTACATAATTGAATTAACATCGAGGCTATTATAATTTTTATCACTAACCTTATTATGTATATTAACACAAAATACCTATGCAATACTTTTAACGATAAAATAATAAGTATTAGCAAAATTACGTTAACAATAATAATTAGATAATAGGGGTAGTTTATGTGAATAGTTTTTCTTTTTTTTTTCAGAACTAGAAGACAAGTTGTCCGACAACGGCACAGCTGAAACATCGAACATATCTACAAAAACACACTAAGAGAAATCACTTGTCATACCAGATTCATGATATTTTGCTTTTCAAACCTAATTAAAAGCGTTTTAATAATTTTGGCTTTAAGTGTGAGTTTTTCCTTAACAAATTTGAATTATTTCCTTTTCAGGACCCCATCGACCAATTTGTTTCGCGTGGAGCAATTAACATGGACTTGACAATTTAAATTTGATATGTATATTTATAACTATTTGTACTGTTCGTTGTTAATATATTAAATGTTAAGCATGTCTATAAAATAACAATAATATGTCCTTATTGATGTTTGACCGAATAATACGACATTTTTTGACAATGCGTAGTTATTTAAATTATTTTTATGGATGCTTGGTTTCAGGTAGTTAATTCCTAACTAACTATTTTAAGATAAACGTTGGCTAGCAGAATAATTTACGGCAGTAGAGATAAATACAAATTACTAAACATTGCTCAAAATTATTACTAATAATTATTTTTTATTCATTTACTTGGTTTCTCAGTAATTACTAGATTTTTAAAGAAAATGCCATATTTTATCTTTAATCAACCCTAAAACTGTTTTGCATATTGTATCGATTTGCTACATAAATAATAAAACAAAATATTAGCAGATGCAATAATTTGCTGAAATCTAATTAAGCTATATAGTATTTGTGAAACATCGCCTTATAGAACGTCTATATTGCAATGTTTAACGAGTATATAGGTAGCCAATGGTTGTATTAATACTATAACTACTTTTATTAAATGAACTAAACAAAATTGCAGTTAAGAAAAGTTTGCTGCGCAACAAGTCTTGTGAAACAAAAGGAAAATGGTATTCTTACCAAATTTTTTCAAAATAGTACAGAATATTGAAAGTTATAAATACCAAGTAGAAAGGAGGTGCAGTTTAGCAGAATAGGCTATTTTACTAAACTTGAAACTAAATAATGTTATACAATGCCAATAATTAATAATGGTCGAATAAAAACATTATAAATACGATTTTCTGCGTAATAATACTTTGTAATCATGCTACTTGTGCTAATGTTTCATATTAAAAAGAAGTAAAGTGATTCTGCTTTTTGAAATAAATCTATTTTTGTCATATTTCTTTAAATCAACTTATTTAATATCGTCAATTATGTCGGTTGAGAAAACTTGAATTGCTTAAAAGTAAATATTTTTTTTGAAAATGTAAGAAAAAAAATGAGTTATATAGATATTATGAAATATCGACAGGGTTTTATAAAGTAAAAAATCCTGGATCGTATTAAAAGAAAAAATAAGTTGATAAATCTCGAAAAAATCAAAACATTGATTCAAAAAAGTAAGTATGGTTTTAAAAGAACAGACTTAATTGTACCAGGAAAGTGCTTTTAGTCGTCCAATA
The DNA here is from genome assembly GCA_030620095.1 of Kuschelorhynchus macadamiae. NCBI lineage: Eukaryota > Metazoa > Arthropoda > Insecta > Coleoptera > Curculionidae > Kuschelorhynchus > Kuschelorhynchus macadamiae. The sequence goes on along the minus strand of JAUTXW010000617.1, from coordinate 78,838 downwards.
GCTCCAATAATAATGCCACAAAACGGGAACTAAATTTGGTATTTTATTCAAAATATTCTAGATATTAAACGGGAGGATATTAAACACTAAAGTGAGAAACTTTGTCCCGAATTAATCGACTTTGCGTATTTTACGGTTTACAAAATCACTGTACTTCGCCTACGATTTCAAACACATTGAATATACCTGGTTGATCCTGTATATACAATGTGTGAAATTACTTCAAATATTTTAACAAGTTAAAGTATAAGTGATCTTAACCAAAAACGTTTTATACAACCGGGGATCAGAATGAATTTCACTTGCCTCTGCCGTCGGTCTTGTCTTTTATCTCTAAATTTCATATTGTAAGCAGATTCTTCTTCTTCTCCCTCGTTCGTAGAATTAAAATTTACGAAAAAACGATGTTGAAATGTATCTACTTCTCTTTATTTTTATATATAAAAAAAATTAAAACGTTATGTAAATGTTCGAGAAATTTACATTATTGACTTAGGATTTGTTACGGCAAACTCAACACCTTGTTTTAGAAACGTATCGAACAGTTGGTATCTGATCTGCCACAGAGCAAGAAGCGAACTGTAGTTGAATATGTACCTTTGTGCAAAACAAAGGTACTCAACGTTAATAAAGATCTAATTATAATGTATTTCTAAAGCCCCCACTTTATTTCTTAAAGTCTGAGTGCACTGAGTACGCTAACCGAAACCAACTAGACTACGTTTTCAAAATGTTATGTATTACGGCTTTTGTTTTTCTTACTGTAATTTACTTACTATGCTTCATAATTGGCGATAGTAACAGAATTTTAGTTTTAATATAAATTCTTATTCCGCCGACGAACAATAAACTGTTGCAAACTTTAAGGGCATTTTTACAAAAATAATAAATGCTCGTGATTATTGTATCAATTTCATGAAATTATTGTTTCTCATTCGGCATTTCTAAATTTGCCCAACAATTCCGGCTGTACATAAGTTTTTTCTTGCTTTCAATTATGAAATGGTAAAATATTTGTAGTCATTTCTCTTTCGCCCTTTATAATAAAACTATTACATTCTTGTTTAGTTAACAACAGGGTATCACATTTTTACAGATTAAAGCAAAATGTTCAAAATGTTACTAAATTATCGGCGGTTAAACCACTGCATTCATTATTTAAAAAAATATTTGTATTGATATTTCTAGTCTATCTTTGATTGAGATCAGATAAGTTTATTTTCGTACGAATTTCATGATTTAAGTTGTGTAAGAAAACCATCTAATATTAACTAATTAATCTCCATCTAAGTAAACATACGTATATTCAAAATACTATATTAAGGCGTAAACCACTTGCTCTTGTTTTCTCAGCCTTTTTGAGTAGACTGTGGAATTTATTATCTGACTTTTCAGACTCTTTAAGTTTTGTTTTATAGTCTCGGATGTGATCTATATTGATATTATGTTTTGTTTGGATTCTATTGTAAAAATCATTTTCTATTAGCAAAAACTAAATGAACTTGCTTTTGAAATATTAATATTGCAGACCTGTTTTTAAACTATGGTAAACTAAACCTAAATAAATGCGGAGTTGGTAGAAAAAAATTGTTATTATGTCTTATTTTATATAATAGCATAAACGAATATTGCGTTTATGCTTTTTTAAAGTTACTGTTATCATGCATAGACCTAAACTTATTTGTCTATTTCGTGACTGAAAAACCTTTTTCAACAATTTTTGCCTGTCATAGCAAGCGCTGACACTGATTACCATGAAAGGTAAAATATTTTGAACTGACAGAAGTTGTTTTTGCTTCTATTAGCTTTTGTCTATAGAATAATAAACTTCTACAAAAATAACTCCAACGTAGTTTTTAAAGTAGGTTCAAAAACAAACAAAAAATAAAATAAACAGACGTAAAAACATTTTAAAAAGTTTCGTCATAAATTCCACAGCTTACTTCAAAGGAAAAAGTATACAAAAATAGAGGCACTTAAGTAAAGCATCTTTCCATTTTAAAAGTTAAGAAGTTTAGTTTGTAAATGGGTAATTTTTTATAAGCCGGTGTAAAATTATTTAGGGCACAATGTTAGCGTGGGCGAAATTCATTTGCACAAGCTTCACTTCAAAAAATGCATAGTTATATTTAAAAATTAAATCATTTTTAGTTTATTTCAGTCAGCCATCTCAAATGGTCTTAGAGAATAAATTGTCACGCAGGTCAAAGCCCGCGAAAAAAAATCCACGAGAATTTTAAATTATTAAAAGATTAAATTTGTGCTAAAGCCGTCAAGTTATTACATGTTGAACATATGATTTTCCACAATTCTTGTTAATAACTTTCTTCACTGGAACAATTCTAGGGAGCAGAATACGATGCGCATCGTTATTTCGAAAATAGAAATAGTTTGGTCGATCTAAGCCAAGATATCTAGAAAAATGTTGATTATTTATTTTATTTATTAAGTTGGTTTTAATTCAGGATGACCCGTCTACTTCATAAAACCCCCGTACCTTTTTTTCGTACTTAAAATATTTTTAAACTTCTCTGAGGATCAATACTGCCTACTATTATACGGTTGATATCTATTACCTCTTTCCGGGGACATTTTCTTTTATTGATGGTAAGCCACATTCATTGATCATGTAAGGCTAGCAACAGATGGAGCAATTTTGGTCGTCTAGGTAACAAAACATATTACATCGGACGCGACGCGACGTGCCGCCGCTCGATGGTCGAGTTGACATTGTGTTCCCCTCGAGCAAGGAGAACTACAGTAAAGCCCGCTACTCACTATTTAGTGCGAATCGTTAATTCGATCGGTAAATTCAGATGCATGAACGCATTGGCAGTTTCAATGTTTGACAATACACGAAAAACCAAAAATTTGATGCTGACACATAGTTCGCCTACGTCAAAGCCAAAGAATCAACGAATAGTGAGTAGCGGGCTTTAGCGACTAAAGATAGATCAGGAGTGACCCGGCTCAATAATTGCGATCCTTAAGTTGACTTGCGCGAATTAAGTCAACTAACGATCCGGATCGTAGATCCATTGAATGCCAAAGCCTGGCAAGAAGGCAATGGGGATCGTGTCAGTTGAATTCATCGTAAACTGAATTAACTTAAATCGAGTTACGTGTCTATACACTCGGCGTTATCCCGTGATATTCTGAAAAGTTACTTATTTTTTTTTTAGAAAATAATAATTAGTTAGGCTTGATTTGACAGCAAGTTTGGCATGAGTAATGCAAACGGAAAATATATTTTTTTTATAAAATAATTTATTAGTTCTCTGGGAAAAACTTTTTTAAACAGGAACATTAATTATTTCTGGGAAACATTAACAAAATAATTGAAATGTGCAGTCTTGCTAATTGACATAAAGTAAAAATATATACCAACAAACGATGTGATTTTATAAACAGGTAAAATATGATCTTGTTGTTACAAAATGTCATATTACATGGATAAGATTACAAAATCTTATCTTATCGTTATTACAATATGTACATTGTTAATAATTTTGTACACTCTCTGTATAATATAGGTTGGTATTGAAAAATAAATCTTTTTATCTTACTTTCGAAGTTGAATCTTCTCAATGGGTCAACTATGTCCTAACTTGTGCTTATATCTATTTGCGAAGTTTTATTGACCTTTTTGCTTTAATTTATTATATATTTTATCAAACTTTATATTTTAGGTTTGCTTTATTACGCATACGCAAATGAAAAAATCATTAAATCCGTAAAAAAAACTCAGAACCTCCCTCGTTATGAATCCCTTTTTTATTAGGAATAGTAAAGTGTGACTCAATTTAGTTCCGCACATAGAGTACAGCAATACATATATACTGTCTTTTCAAACTTTCTTATTGGGTGCCATTTTTCTCCACCATATTGGATTCATTCCAATATTTTACCAGTTTCTACCAATGCCACACTTGATTTTTGGGCATAATTTAAAATAAATTGAATAGGTAGTTTTAATATCGATATTTTAAGCCGCCATTTCGTGCTTGATATAATAATAATAATAATTTCAAATTAATATACCTAATAAGTAGTTGTTTTCAGACTGATTTCTTAAATATTTTATTAAGCTGCCATCTTCAATTCGTATCAAAATGTAATATTCCTATGTAATACTTGATTTTTGTGGAAAATTTATGGTAAACTGGATAATCAGCTTTTTAGTAATAATTATTTAAACATTTCATCAGGTCGCTATTTTGTTCCGCCATATAACAAAATATTACCAGTTCATCCCTATATAACCCTTAATTTTTGACCAAAATTTAAAATCAATCGGGTAAGTACTTTTTAGCTATGCTGCGAACTGACAGACATATATACAGACCGACGTAATTCAGAAAACATGTTTTTTGGCATCTAAGGACGAAGAATCTGAAGATATGTAAAACCTGTGAGAACGATTTTCTTCAAGATCACAAACATTTTATCTGGCCGTTATTTTGTTTCGTCATATTGAATTCAAACCACAATTTTACCAGTTCATTTCTATATTACACTCAATTCTTGAACTTGAACAATTTGAAAGTTCTCAGGCTGATTTTTTAAATAATTTATTAATCCGCCATTTTGTTTCGCTATCTTGGATTTGCATTAAAATTTTACCAGCTAATTACTACGTAATACTTAATTTTGTTCAAAATTTCAGAATAATTTCGATAAGTAGTTTTTTAGCCAATTACTAGGCTGCCATTTTCTTTCGCCGAATTGGATTTTTACATTAATATTACCGGATCATACCCACATGATCCTTAATTTTTGATCAAAATTTTAAGTCAATCTGGTAAGTATTATTTTAGCTATGCCGCCAACAGGCAGACAGACCGACAGTCAGACAGACCGACAGTCAGACAGACCGACAGAGAGATGGACATACCGACGGAATTGAGAAAACATTTTTTTTGTTCCATCTAAGGATCTTAAAACGTAAAAATCTGTAAAAACCTGGGAGAATAATTTTTTCACGATTGAAATACTTCCGTTTTACGAGAGAACCAAAACTATATCTTGAGTGGTACTCCTTGATTTATAAAGGAAGAAAAAGCTTTACATTTTACCTTAAAAGATAAATCTTATACATACGTGCATAACAAATATATCTTAGTAATTATGTTCGTATTCATATTCATTTAATTTCATAAACATTACTAACATTAAATGAACTGACAAAATTCACTATTTACACATATATTTGGGATACTTTTTAGGACCTTTTAGATCTTTCCAATATTTAAAAATAAAGAAATATGAGAAACAAAGCTTTCAACCTTACCTCTTACCGATTCGTTGATTAGATTCGTCCATTAATATAAATCAATGAATAGACGAATATTTCATCCACACTATTCATCAATTTTTTTAAATTCTTTCGCATGGATATCCATCATTTCAATGTCTAGAAATACACAAAAGATTTGTTTCGAACGAATTGTTCGCTGAGGTCAAATCCTGCTTGATTATCCGCTCAATAGACGAACTCGCCGAGCAACTTATCCAACGGATGAACCGGACCCTCCATATTATACGGACGAATGGACGAATCAACGAATAGTGAGCAGCGGACTTAACACTTTCTTAACAGTAAATCTTTTAACTCTAATTTAAACTTGTACTTCCAATCTTTTACTTATTTCTGGTAATTTATTGAAAGACGTTTGCCGTGATTTCTCAATCTTAGTGGGGTAATAGTTTTCACTTGTGAAAAATTCCGTTCCGGAGATCTTTTGTATTTTACAACCCCCCTTCTTCCCCCATATCTCGATTATTTAAGAAGATAGCAAAATACTTTAAATACAAAAGTTCTAGGATTTTTGTAGAATTTTTATAACATGATATTACAAACAACAATTGAACATAAAAAATCGGACTTATTTACCAAACTTTTGTTTTTTCTTATGGAATACCCTGTATATTACATGTTCATCAAATGGGTCTCTTCTAGCTGATTATAAATATACCAGATTTAATATCTTTATCTCTAAAGATGCCTGAGTAATTTGCCATAAGAGGCAATGTATTCCATTTGACTCTCAATAGAGTGGAAAGTTCTACTCTCATACACATTGCCTCTTTTGGCAAGGTTTAAAGGCATAAAACCTAATATATTCATAATCAGCTAGAAGAGGCATATTTGATAACATATAATATACAGGGTCTTCCATAACAAAAAACAAAAGTTTTGTACTATTTCTGATTTTTTATCTTCAATTGCTTTTGTAATTAAAAACTTAATAACTTTTGTATTTAAAGTTTTTTGCTATCTTTTTTCTTATGACAAAAACAGATATATTATCTGTACCGGTGATATATTTATTTTTTAGCTTCAAGATAGTATTCATGACTTCTTTTTTACTGACTCGGCTAAAACTAAATGCATTTGGATTATATTCAGATGGAGTCGAACGTTGTTGCGGTGATCGATTGTTTCCGAATTTACCTTCAACACATTTTTCTGTAATAGTTGAAAAACAATTCAGAAAGATATTTGCAACCTCTCTGAGACAATCGATTGTGAAATTATCCGTAGCCAAACTTATTTTGTTATTCGACTTTTCTATTCCGATTTCACGGTTGAACTTTCCATGCAGTTTTTTGTTTATTTGTATGTGATTTTTCCTGGAAAATCAGCCATATATATCCCGGTACAATCATCAGCTCTGTTATTTTGATTGCAACAGTGTTCTGTGATAAAAACTCATCAGCATTTTCCTTTTCTAGGAAGTTCTCTAAATTTAAAAGTTATCTTAATAACATCTTAAACGTAATAAAAGAGATGTCGACAGGACAAAGATAGTTTCTAGGTGGCTTCTACAAAAGACATCTAACTTTGCCTTTATTTCTTCTTTCTTTTCTCCAAACTCTGAAAATCAATAATTTATTAAGAGATTCACAGTGCACGACTATTTCTCGATATTACCTTTATACTAAACCATATCTTGCGACTCGCGTCAGAGATGAGTGATCGGTAACCTGGTCGTAGGTCTCGGCGACTGCAAAAAGATCTAAATAATCGGGGTCACTGATTCGGGTCATTATACTGATCAAGAACTGGTGAACCTAACCTAAATCATCTGTATTTCCCAACTTTATAGTAGAAAATGTTATTAATCCACTGCATCTGTTATTAGCCTAACCATTAAATTTCGCATACTGGTAAACTTTAATCTAAGAACATAGAAAACAAATTGTTTAAATTGATTTGGTTACAATGGTGGCTAAGCACAATTTTAATTTTTTAGGTCTTTTAGAATTCTAATCAGAAGGCTCGTAGGAAAACATTTAAAAGTTCTCCTCCTTGTGAGATTTTTTTATGAAATATGTATGTATTTAAGCAGCTTAGACGAGTAGTGGTTTCGTTACCTGGTGCAAATACATCAAAACCGAATATGTTCTATATAATAACAAAGTACACGACTGCACAGAGAAGGAAGTATCTATATATTAGTATGGATATACTCGATGGTACGTTAGAAGTTTCTGGAGGATGCGCTCTAGCTTTTAAAAATAATTTCGCGTTTGCAATGTTTCCAATTCTATAGGTAACTGGCATTAACTCTGGAATTTTAAATGGGACACCCTATAGTTATTTTTAGATTCTGCGAAACAATTTAAGCCTTTTTGTATAAGATATTTTATTTATTTCCCTTACCGTTTCCTAAATATTAATTATTTTTTTACCAAAACTATGTGGATTAAAACGTCAAATCATTGTAAAATTTTTATATTATTTAGTCAACGTGTGGTACTTTAATTTTAGCAACATAAGATCGCCGACTTTTATACAGAGTGCTCTAAAAATTAATTGCAATTCAGATTTTGTAAATTTGTCAAATCTGGCTTTTTTTTTTAATAGAACACTATGTATATTATTGAAGCGTTGAATAGAGTGGATTGTTTTTTCATATACATATTTTGAACTGCTTTCGATTTATAAGCGATTAAATGAATAATTATTATTGTCAATATTCGACAAATAGACATTAAAGATGTCGATTTATAGGCGATTTTATAAATGATATATTTAATATAATATTGATATTCCAGAAATAGACATCAATACCCGTATTCACTAAAGAGGTTTAAATTTAGACCAGGTCTAACTTGACAGTTATAAGTTTAAAATGATAGTTTTAACAATTGAACAAATAATTTTTCTAAATGTCACATTTACAAAATGACACTGACATAAGTGAAATATACCTGGCGAACTAAGAGTTTTAAGGATCATGACAACTAGACCTAGTTTAACTCTTAAACCTTTTTAGTGAATACGAGGGTAACAATTTAAAACGCTAAGTCTTTTATGATGTAACCACTGCCTACTGTCAGTAAATTAAAATCTAAAAGGAATTCTTACGTAATACGCCAGATGCTTAAAGTGCTGACCATTTACATGTATGCAATCGGTAATACATTTTATTACATGACAAGTAGTAGCTCTTTGATTTTCTGATGAATCAAGTTTTTCAAAAGCGCGCCTTACCCGATTTTCTAGATCTTCTTTTGAAATTACTGCGGTTTTATAAAACATTTCTTTAATTCCAATCCACAAAAAAAAGTTTAATGCAGTAAGATATGGAGATCGCAGTGGCCAACTCCATGGACTTTCACGTCTTATCCACATATCTCCTCCAAACAATTTCTCAAATCGATAAGCGGCAGATTATCAAAAATGTTATATACGGTCATCCTTAGATTATCAATATATTTTGCAGAAGTTAAATTTTCGTCATAAATGTGTATTGAAAATTGCCTATCCATCAACAAACAAAATATATTAAAACTAAATTTTGTTGGTATAAAGTGTGGATTTTCTGCAGCCCAAAAATGATTATTTTGATGGGACTCCTTGGCGTGAGAATTTTGCTTCATAAGTCAAATAATTCGTTTCAAACAATATGGATACTCCGGTATACGAATTAATAAAATTTCGCAAAGATCTACACGTCTTGGAAGATCATCTGTTACAAAGCCTGTAAAGTAATTAGTTTGCAGCCATGTATATTATGCTTATGCAAAATTCTTCATCTTCATTTCATCTTAAATTATTTTTTTCACTTATTATTGAACTATGAGGATAGCCATGAAAATGCGCCAAAACGTTGATATCATTTTCTTCGTTTCAGTAATAGGGTGAAATTGAAATCTTGGAGCCTGCACAGTTCCGAAATTAAAAAGTTACCTTCAATTCTGCGAAATTTCATTGGGTTCATTGGCGGTAAATTCCTGAAAAATAAAGTTCTTTTGCAGGTTCCTGCAACAATTATTTAACTTATCGGCATTTGCGTAACTATTATTATCCATTTTCGCTAACTTAATCTGATATAAACTAAACAGTGAGACATGTCGTGCCACCATAGTAACGTATTGCAGTTGTTATATCATAGCACACTTGGCGTTTTAGATCTTTAATGTCTTGTCGAATGTTAATAATAATTATTCATAAAATTGCTTTTAAATCGAAAGCTGTTCAAAATAGGTATATGAACATCTTATGTGAAAAAAAGTTCAATTTGTACACTCTATTCAACGCTTCAATAATATACAGGGTTTCCATTTAAAAAAGCTACTTTTGATCAAATTTATAAAATCTGAATTGCAGTTAAATTTTAGGACACTCTGTATAAAAGACGGCGATCCTATGTTGCCTAAATTAAAGTACCACATGCTGACTAAATTATATTAAAATTTTACATTGATCTGACATCTGGAGACGAGAATATTGAAGTTTCAATTCACATAGTTAATTTAGTAAAAAAAAAACAAAATAATTAATATTTAAGCAACGGTAAGAAAAGGGAAAAAATATCCTCTACAAAAAACTTAGGTTGTTTCTCAGAATCTAAAAATAAAAGAAACTGCAGGGGTCCCATTTAAAATTCCAAAGTTGATGCCAGTCAGAATTAGATCTGGCAACACTGCAAATGCGAAATTATTTTTAAAGCTATTGTGCAGCCTTCTATTGTAATCAAAATTTCAAATGTTTTTCTTTTCGTCATCTAGATACTTCTAACGTACGATCGAGTATGGAATAATCTGTATAATCTGAATGAATTAAAAAAAAAAACGAAACCAGAACGTAGCTGTTGCAAAGGAAAATAATGTATTTTATAATACGTTAAGGTATAAATTAAATTTTGGTACAACTTGCATAATATAGCTATTACAAATAAACCAATCTCACTATGTATTAGTTTAAAAAATTTCTAAATGTGTATTGGTGATTACGATCTAAAGATATATGTATTTAGGTGGAGTTTTGACAAGGCATGGATTTGTCTTGTAAGAAGTTTACTTTAAAATGTAACGTGACAAAAAGGAAACTTCTATAGTATTTTAAAATTGTTTTATTACTTTTATTGGAATTGTCAGAAATATTTAATAAAGTGTTAAATGTCAAAAAACAACTGTTTAATTTATACCTACCTACTTTACATGACGTTGTGACTCTATTTCTATAGATTTTTATTATACTGGAGAGATTTTCACCAGTTGCGGCTCCTGAAGAACTATGTCGATGGTACCACAAATGTTTGAAGGACAAAAATTTAAAATGCATGTGTGCCATTACTATAGGAATAAGACTTTTTGCAATTTGAGTCACATAAATAGGCCTTAAAATAATGCCCCATTATATTAAACCGTGGGTGCCTTTTTTGGTGACCCACACCCTGCATTACAGGGCGCGGAGAATACCGAAACATGCATTTGCACTTCAGGTACCTTTCTAGCCTTTCTAGAGAACACGGTAGTACTGCCACGTTCGTTATTGTATCTACAATAACTAGTACCTACTGTTAGCAGTCCGCATTTAGTGTTCTTCCCCGGGTGGTCCCCCATCCAAGTACTAGCCACGCGCTGCTTTAGTTAACTTGTTGTTCTTGTTCTTTATGCGTAGTAAAATAGCAATCATTGATTTAAATGTACGTAGCCACTATGAGGCGCAAGTCAACATATACGACGTACGCACCTCAATGTCGTCGCGTACATTTAAACTAATGGTAGCTAAGCGAAAAACACTGCTCTGTGTTGAAATATAAAAACGACACGGTGAAAATTTAATCTTCTAGTTTAAAGTTACACATTAATTTGCACTTCAGTTCATTATCCGCTCTTTTTTTTCCAAATTAATTTGATAACTTGTTAAATAAAATTTTCCATATTATTAATTTCATTCATATATTTAGTCGTATTTATTTTATTATATATATCTTGCAAAGCGCTATCTCAACATGAACAACTCTCTATACACACAAAATTGATCCTTCCAACTGATTAGCATTGCAACCATGCTTTTTGACTTTCCTGGTTTACAAATTAAGAGATAGGATAGTGTAATTGCAAAGGCAAAACGCTAATCCGCAAAGGGATTTGCGTACTACTATTTCTGTCTAAAATTCTGCGTCACGTTCCTAAATCTAATAAATTAGGCACCTAAAAATATTTTTTGAAAACAGCTGAAACATCATTGCTGCTATAATGCAGTGAGTTGTTTTATTTCCAAGGCTAATAATATCCTTTTGAAAAAGCTCTCTATGAAGACCGAAACGTCAAGAAAATAAATAATTCTTTTAAGAAAATAAACCAGTACCCAAAAATTTTTAACAAAAAAAATATTAGACATGGTTTAAGGAAACGCAATAAAAAAAAGGAATATATATATATATATATATATATATATAATATATATATATATATATGTATATGTATATATATATATATATATATATATATATATATATATATATATATATATATATATATATATATATATATATATATATATGTATATGTATATATATATATATATATATATATATATATATATATATATATATATATATATATATATATATATATTTAATTCCAAGGCTAATAATATCCTTTTGAAAAAGCTATCTATTTATAAAAAATAAATAATTCTTTTAATTTTTTAACAAAAAAAATATTACAAATATATATATATATATATATATATATATATATATATGTATATGTATATGTATATATATATATATATATATATATATATATATATATATATATGCTTGAAAATATTATTTATAAATTAATTTATACAAACAATACAAAAAATAGTTTTGAAAGGTCTCGGTCACCAGACGATCATTTAAAATAAATCGGTGCAGTTCAACGCTCTAAGGAATTTGCTGAAAAACTTCGCTTACGGCCGGGTGCAGAAAGCTCAATTAAAGTTTAGAATCTTTAACCGAATGTCAAATTTGATAGCGAATTCCTAGATTTCTATAAGCAGCTTGTCAAATCAGAAAGCTCGGTTAAATATTCTAAACAGCAATTAATTTTTGTGCAACCGGCTGTAAGTGTTTTAAATATATAGATTTTACAACAAATATATAAAAACACTAACATTTTTTTTTAAATAACAAATCAAACGTAAATTGTTTCATTGAATTGAAAGGATAAATAAAAATTAACCATCACTATCAGGAAAGGAAATTGAAAAAATTATGTATTCGACAGAATTCTTTGTTTTCTATGTGATTTATTTTCCAGATCTTTATTTTTATGACCATGCATTTGTCACAATCCCACTTTAATTGTATGAATAGCATGGTTTTTATTAACAGATTAGTACATTTCTCAATAATCAGTGGGTGTAAATTAATAAGTTAAATAAATAATTTTTCTTTTATTGCTGTTTTTATCCGCTCACAGCTGCTTCACTGTAAATGACAGGCAGCGCCCAGTAAAATCTCGGACACCTTCCTTAACGGTGTCGCCAGCTACATCTCGGACATCTTTTGTGCCACGAATTCTCCCATAAGGTTGCGCATCTTCTATTTTCCTTCAATCAACAATAAAACGGAAATAATATGCTATTACAGTATACCTACTTACCCTCAAAAACAGAAGCCAAATGCTTGAAATTAAATATCTTCAAAAATTCTCCTTCATGGGGCACAAATACCAATTACCAAGGCACTTCGCTATCCTGAGGTAGATATAGTTTCCGGTTTATGCATCCGCCATCAATCAAGTTATCATAACGATAAATGCCGGCAAGCCAAGCCAGCGCATTGCGCAGCAAGTCTTTGTTGATTTGTTGGGTAGCGCAGAAAAAGTGGGGTGAGGGTGCACAGTAGCCTAACAATTCTTAAATTACCGAATATTAAGGTCAAATTTCCGCACTCTTTCAAACCGCCTAGTGGAAGCCAGACCTCGTGCAGGATATAGTGCTGTGCTGAAGTTGCAACCATAAAGTTGCGAAACGTCTACAACTTAAAAAGAGACTTTCGTTTTTTTTACTGGGTCCTTACCCCAAATAATATCTACACCACTCTAACAAAAATGTTTTAACATTGTTGCGTATATTGGATTTTTCATCCCCATATGACGCCATTTTGTTCCGCCATCTTGAATTAGTAACACAGTTTTACTAGCTAATCCCTATATTAGAATTAGTTATGGCACATATTTGACATCAATCCATTAAGTAGTTTTTCTGACTGATTTTTTAAATATTTTATTATACCGCCATTTTATTCCGCCATCTTGGATTCGTACCAAAATTTCACCAATTCTTCGAACATAATACTTGATGTTTTTGCACAATTTGAGATACATTGGATAAGGAGTTTTTTAATGATAATTTTTTTTTAATTTCACTAGGCCGCCATTTTATTTCGCCATCCTAGATTTTTACCAAAATGTTACTGAGTTATCCCCATATGACGCTTAATTTTTGACCAAGATTTGAAGTTAATCGGGTAAGTAGTTTTTTAGCTACGGCGCGATCAGACAGGCAGAACGACGGAATTGAGAAAACATGTTTTTCGTCATCTAGGGACCCTGAAACGTGAAAATCTGAAAAAATCTCGAAGTGTGATTTCTTCACGATTACAATACTCACTAAAAAGTAAAAAGGAACACCAGTAGCGTAAATTGTATGTATTCAATATTTATGGATGGAAGTTAACTGTAAGTTTGTTTTCTCATTTTTTCTAAATTTGCATTATTTTTTAATTTTTAACATTGCCTATTTACCTTTTATTTTGATTAATTAAATTACGTGTTTTGTTTAAAAATTTTCATATAAAGTAATTTTATTTCAACTTTGCTTTTACTTTTCTATGCTTTAGTCATTGCAAAAAAACAAAAATCTTTTATGAACATTATTTTTTTTAATTTGTAATAAAAAAACCTATTTTACAAGGAAAGTCCCTCACATGGTGTACAAGGTATCACAATTTCTAGGGTGACCATTGGGAGATATGGAAAAGTTCAAATTGTGGCAAAGTTGCGCAATTTTGTGCTCAATCAAATGCCGTTTTGAAAGTGAGGATATTTCGGGTTCTTCCGTAGATATCCGGAAAAGAAAATTGTTTTAATTTTTTGGCGAGTTTTTTGAACCTCCGAACAATCATTATAAACTTTGCTTTTAAATAGTCAAAAAATTTTGTGTTCTTCATAATAAACACTAATTTTAATTATAAATTCAACACCAAATCACACTCAACATTTTTTCGATGTTTTGGACTAAAACCTACTTCATTTGCGGAGAAAATGTGGCAATGGAAATGTAAAATTTATTTGACTCTACCGTTTCTATCAGAATCAGAAAAGAAGTACCTAATTCAAAAATATTTCACTTTTATATCCGAAATAACTTTTGGAGTAGAAGATCCATTCTCATTGCTGTTTTTTCTCATCGACAATATGACGTGATTAGATTTTTAACCCGATCTTTCGTTCCTCATCATAAATTAGCACTGATGAAGGGTTTTATTAGTCAAAAATAATGGAAAAACGCTCGAATGACACCGTGTACCTTTAATAATTCAAAATAATGCAAAAATTAAATTTTGTCTTAAAAAAAGGTAAGTAACAATAATTTGTAAATTAAAATTTAGATTTAAACCTAGAACAATCCGCTTTATGTTGTAATCATAAAATAGCACAAGATTTTTTTTCCTATTGCCAAGACCTATAATAGCTACGGTCCTGTTAACGGCTAAAGCGGTAGAATTTCTGTTACGATAAATCAACCATAATATTTGCTTGCGCCGCAACGTCTTCCACGAATCTCATCGTTTTCCGATCAACGCCGCCGCGCCGGCCGCGGCGCCGCCGACGGACATCACAGCGAGAGCGAATAGATGTTTCATGCGTTTGCCGTAGAACGGCTCCACCGTAGAGTACCTGAATCGTAAGGCGGAATGAAATCAGCGCTGTCACTAATTCGCCCATTAGGTTCAACATGTTCCTTTTTCCTTCAATCAACGGTTTTATTTATATTTAATTCATATTAGACGATTATTTAAACAAAGAATAACCATCAAATTTATATTATAGTTAGTGTTCGATTTTTGAGAAGCTGGTAGTTTTTTTCAAAATAATCAGAGATACTATGTACTGTTTTATTCCTATCATGAAATTCAAAAGCTAAGCACGTTTTAATATCTCTTTTATCTTCTATTTGCAGTCCTGTTCACCTATTGCCATTCAAGGTTTCATATAATTTTGTGTAGGAAATGTTGATATCAAGAAACTGTTATTATATGTTTTAATTTAATTTGCTATTCATTCTTGAACCATATGGGTAACTTAAATTACTGATTTTATTAAAATCTTTTGAACTATTTAATTAAGAATACATTTTTAGGGCTTGAACACGTGCGCTGAAGCTTTATGATCAACGGCGTATTTAGGGAGGTAATGAAAGTTAACTACTTCACTACTTTATATATTTTGTTTAGTTACAGTTGTTTATTAAGTTCCTATCAAGACGATAGTTATCTGTTATTTTTGGCTGACAAGCAATTATTTTTAATTATTTGTTTGTTTAAATATTTATATTTGAAATGTCTAGCCAATCTTTTATTTGCTTGAGTAATAATATGTTTCTAAATTTCTGATTAGATTTTATATTTTATTAAATTTTATAAGTGCTGGTATTTATTTTTCGCATTTTGTGCTGATTTAAATAATTTAATTCTGTATTTCCTTTCATTTATTTTGAGATAGAGTTTTAATATTCCTGCTTCTGTTACCATAAATTAAAAAAAATCGAAATACCGGAATTGCAGTATATATTGATTGATTAGCATGTGTAACACTTATGCATTAAATAATTACGAAGTTGTAGTGACGTATTCATGATTAAAAATTATTTTTAGTGTTTTTTGCCTTAAACAAAATTTGAAATCAAAAGAAATTATTTGCCCTGATAAAATCAATAGGCATAGTCTTAGGTTCTGGGTCCACTATGAAGGTACCCGAGGAACGACACTGAAAAGTGTTTGTTTTCTGGACGTTTCTGGGGAAAGTCTACCCCCGTCTTCAGCAAATCTGCATTTACAGTGTCATTCCTCGGATACCTTCATAGTGGACCCAGAACCTAAGACCGCCTATTAATCTTATCAGGTAAATAATTTCTTTTGATTTCAAATTCTTTTTAAGGCGAAAAACGCAAAAAATAATTTTAAAACTTATTTATTACTTACATGTTTTGACATATTAACAGAGAAAAAACTGACGACCAAAAAAAAAAAAAGAAAGAGGTGCACTTTCATATTATACAAGCTTATAACCTTATTCAAGCAATGTAATATTATGTGAACTTTATATGTCAGATATTTTGTTAATGCAGCAGCTCAGGTTCGTAAATTGACATTTAATTAGAGAAAAAATAATAAATAACATTAATATGCCAGTAACTCAAATATGACTAATAGGTAACCCGATCATGACATTTCAACCGATAGCGACCTCGAGATAGTACGTGCGGCAGTGGAGGCTCGAGGGTGAAAAAGTAAGTGGAGTGCAAATGAAGCAAGAAAATATCGCAATAATTTTTTTCCAGAATTTTTATTTACATGTGTAACGGGTAGAATATTTTTTTACGACTAAGGTAAATTTTGTATAATAAATCAATTCTTCTATCCTTCATAGCAACAAATTTATTTATAACATCCTGATGAAATGGATAAGTTGCCCTAATCTCCTCCAGACATTCCTTTTGAATTGAAATATTGCCTAGAGAAGTAAGTTTTTTTGAGATATTGTATATCTTAAATGAGTTTTTACACGTTTGAGGCAAATAAAACTTCTTTCCACTGAAGCACTTGTCGACGGTATTGTCAAAATAAAGGAAAAGACTTTATATGCTTTGGTTAAAATATCTTTATTTTCATTAATTTTTTTCACTTGCTCATGCAGCGATATGTTCCAATTACTGTCATTGGCAAAAATAAGACCAAGCTCATTTTTAAGTCGTTGACTTTTTGAAAATATTTCCCCATATAACTGTAAACAATTTTCAAACGGGCCAGTTGGAAAATTTAAACTGTATTCGGAAAATTTAGCAGAATCTGCCAAACATAAAAATGAAAGTTTTTCAGAGTCTTGAAAGCTTAGTGTCATTTCCATTAAATTATGGTCCAATATTTCATAAAAAAGGGTTCTATACTTAGCTCTAATTTCTTCAGGTGAAAGCTTAGCAATCTCACGTTTGTAATGATTTATTTCTGTAATAAAATTTGCTTTATCAAACATGGTGTTAAAAAAATGTTCATTTCTTTTTTTACAGAGCGTCTCACGACAGCGTTTTTTTTTTTGAAGAACGCAACTTGACCAATCACATTTACTTACTTCAAATTTGAAGACCAACGACTTTCTGTAATTGTTGGTATACGCCTCGTAGATGCTGATGTAAGAGCATACGTTCGTTTGGCTGAGTGATGAAAAAAGGAGGGAATACTACAAAGGCTTGCAAAAAAATTCG
Source organism: Kuschelorhynchus macadamiae (assembly GCA_030620095.1). NCBI lineage: Eukaryota > Metazoa > Arthropoda > Insecta > Coleoptera > Curculionidae > Kuschelorhynchus > Kuschelorhynchus macadamiae. Next base: position 61,059 of record JAUTXW010000617.1, on the reverse strand, counting down.
ACATTTAAAAATATTTTTAAACTTTGCTCCATCAGGACAAATACAGCCTGCAGCGCTTTTTCTTTTTTTTTTTTGAAGGCCAGAAATCACACTTGCGCCATCGTAACATTGCCCTATTAATTTATGCTTATAGTTAAATTGGTCCAAAATTTGATCCAATAGGGAATATAAATTCTCCGACGTTCCATCAGAGCTGACATTATAAAATCCTAAGAATCTCTCGGCTACTTAACCTTCTGAAGTAACGTATCTTAAAATTATGGAGCACTGGGAGGTTTGCGTATTATCAGTGGTGACATCCACTTGCACAGAAAAAAACTGTGTGTTCATTATTTCATTTTTTACATGATCATTTAAATAATCAGAAATGCATTCAATTAAATTCAATTAATAATTAATTATTTCGTTTTGAATAGTTTTCGAGTCACCAGTAAAAACATTTTTAATTTTTTTGTAATGATTTTTTAGTTCTTGGGAACTTCTCGATATTAACAAACCTAAAAACTTTTTAAAATTCCCCCTATTTATTGACTCGCTGCTCTCATTATGGCCTAGAAAGACTAACAACTCTTGTTTTGCAAGGTACAAAACTGCGTCAATTACCAAGCACATAAATAGTCTATTTAATCGGACGTTTTCGTTAAAATGTATTTTATATAGTTTAGCATTTTCTTTTAAAGTGTCAGCTATAGTGCTTTGATTTTTTACAAATGTTTTTAACATTAATTCGCATTTTAAATGCTCCGCCCAGTCTTCATGTTTCTGTAAAGACCTTCATATATTTAACATACCTGCAAATCGTTCCTTATACCACACTGAATATTTATTGGAAACTAGTAAACAAGGCCAGCAAGACAATTTTTGTAATATTTGACTACTACATAACCATTTGTAAGCCGAAAACCAGAATGACGATTAAAACTCTGATCTTGTTCTTTCCATCGACTAAATGGAGTTTCCAACAAAATGCAAACCACATCCGTGATCGGATTCATCAGTAATGTAAATTAATAAACCTGACACCAAATAAAGTCGTAACAACACCATAAATAAATATAACACAAAACAGTCAAGTAAACTGCAAAGGAACTAACCGGTTGCAGCGAAATCCGCGAACATAAAAGTAAACAACCACCCCAAACTGAACGACACGTGGGTGTAGTGTACTGCATTAGCAATTCACCGAGAGCGTTGTATGGCGCTGGTTAACATTAATCTTCCATGTGGTCGACGTCATCGCCAATGCGTTGTCATGGCAACATAGTAGGAAAATCGTAAACTAAACACACCCCCAGCAAAGTCAAAGCGGTTTGCGCCACTGTTATAGTTGTTATAATAAAGTTCGATTGAAAGTTTTAAAAAGACATGCCGCCAACGGTCAAGTAAAATATTTATTCGAGATGTACAGTTTATTTTTTGCTAATTAGGTGAATAAATGAATGTAAAAACTTACATTTTAAGAGATATATAATAAATATAATTAGATGTTTGGTTGTTTATTTTTCCTGGTGAAGTAGCACTTCATCTACTTCACCTGAATAGCCGCCACTGACGTGCGGACTCCCCTTTCCAAAACTATTTACCCTTTGAGGCGGCCATAATAGAAGAGGAACTTTCCCTCACATTTGGATACCTCGCAGGGTGAGTCAAATTTCGGGGAGATCGCACACTTTGTGCTACCTCTTACAGAGACGAACTAGATATGGGAACTTTCTGTCGGGATTTGTTCTTTACTTTGGAAGCGCAAGATTCGCCAGTTCTCTATTAAATAGAGCCCCGTACCTTGCAGAGTGCGACAAAGATAAACAGGGCTCGTCCGAGTGCCTCGTTCGAGGGGTGTACAGCTGGCAAAATTTTGTACACCAGACTACCTTTTTGCTGAAGGTTAACCCTGATTACCTCCCGAGTTCCCCAGATGACCCATGAGTACCCAGGAATACCTCTTGATTGCCCCCGAGTACCTCGGATTACTTCTTGATTACCCCGGATTACCACTGATTACCTCAGAGTACCCTTTATTATCTCAGAATAACCTTCATTACCTCGACTTGTTATATTTGCAATCAAAGTAAAGTAAATTATTATATTATTTATTATTACAGGCCAAAGCAATAAAGGCAAACATCTCATTTTTTATAGATCAAATTTTGAATTTAAATGATATTACAACAAAAGTACTGGCAATTTCACAACCTGTAGATGTAGATTGTTCGTAAGATTTTTAAATGAGAGATTTTTTCCTTCATATACAAGTTTGCATTCCTTAAATTAATACTAAGTCATAGCTGTCAAAAAATATATTTCACTGCCTATTTACACGAAATTTTGTATCTGTTTATAGTTTTAAATAAAAAAAATCTAATATATTTTTTTTCCTAAAAAATAAGGGAACTTTACTCTTGAAGTAATTTCGAAAAAGTCCATTAGTGCATTTTTATAATGAATACAATTTTTGGAGAAATAGAATATTTTTTTGGACACACTGTATGTAGTCTAGTATTTGAATAACTACTAGGAAACTAGCTGCGCACCAGATACCTTAAGTAATGTAATAAAAAAGGACCGAAAATATCAACAACATATCAGTTCAAAATCATTTATTTTAATTAAACATTTTAGTATTTTACATATATGTGTTTCTATCTAATATTAGAGGAATATATGTGTAAAATATAACACATCAAAATGTTTGCTTTTAAAACTAAAATACAAACTACAATATAGGCAAAATATTACCGCCTAATGTACACAGGTATATAAAATTAAGTCTGCTTAACGAATCTGATTGCTCATCATCAGTAAAATCATCTAAATTTGTTGAGCCATCTAATAACTGTCTCTCATTGATAGATTCCTCTTCAGTTTCCCATTCATCAGTTTCCTCTTTTTTTGTTTAAATGTTATTAGGCTGGGATTTCTATCGGGTTGCTGATTTGTTTACGGTTTCTTTCTTAGACCTATAAATCTTCAAAATCGATCACTGCTTATCCTTAGGCTACCTATTGTTTATTATCACTGCTTATCCTTAAGCTATTTATTCTATATTATAATAATCTTTAAAACGTCGATATTTAAACTTGTCACGAGATCATTGTCTCTTTCTAAAAATGTTTGATATAATGTATGTGTGTTCTTATTTACGTCTGTTACAATATTGTAATCCGAGTTGTAATCATGCTCATTTTATCAATTTGTTGGTACTGTTTCTGGTACCGAATGTATATCTAAATTATAACATATTGTTCCTGGAACATCCAATCCTAAAGAAACAGAATCTTTATAAGCTTCGTTTATAGTTGATATTACTATAGAGTTAATATCAATCTCTTTAATTTCTTGGAGACTCGGGGTTCTCATTATACTGTTGCTCCTTTTTTCCTCCCTGGTAACATAAGTATATAGTAAAACTAACTGTAAACAGAATGGATAAAAAGGCAATCTATCTAATCCTTAATAATAAAATTAACCATGGTGGGAAATGTAGAGGTCATTGATCTTGTGGAGTTAAATAAAGATTCGCCCGGTTGGCTACTGAATAATCAGGCAGGGCAGAACATTTCGGGACTTAACTCTTTACCCTCTTTAAATTGTTTTAATCATTTTATTAACATAATACGTCCGATACATGTGAAACAATTAATAGTATTAAAATTATCCTGAAGTTTAAACTTAGAATCATCTTTAATCCAACATCTCCACAATCGCAGGAAACAAACCTACTTTTTGGTCATATATTTTTCCAATCCATTAGTTTTTAAAATGTTTGGGCTTCTTTCCAATTTAACATTATTGAATACATCAGTATTAGGAAGGGTCAAACGTGAGTCTGTATCGGAGAGTGGTCGGGTTAGTCTCGTCAAGACGCGAGTCAAAAAGGTTTAAATTTGCAGATCGTAATTTGTTATTTTATTTATTTTTCGACGTTTTCTTTCAGATACCAAGCTTTCGTCCGAATTTGAATTATCCAAGGAAATGTCTTTTTGACTTAAATGAGAATTTGTAAAATGTTGAAAATTTGAGCTAATCCATCTAGACTTAAGTCCAGGCTTTTTTGAAACTTTTTGAATGGTACATAGATTACCACAAAAACAAGTTATTCTACAAGATAATTCTTCTTTGTAGTTATTATCATAAGCAGAAGAAGACATTGAAGTTTTTACTGAAATCTCTAACTAAAGGTTAATAGGTGATTTTTCTTATATCCATTGTTTAATAATTTTGTGTATTTGCCTGTTTTCTTCCGATGTATTATTTAAATTTTGCTGGGTATTTTCCGATTAATACTATTTTAAAACATGTTTTTCATTAGGGACTATATTCTGGATCACTGGACTAGTGACTTTCTCGTTACCACAAAAATCATAGTTCCCTTGTCGAAGAATTGTTTATTATTTTGTCAAACCCTGTGATAGATAAAATGTTTGTTATAAAAACAAAGACTGCATATTTACATTTTTTCTGTAAGCATTCCATATGATTTTCAAAGGGGTTCATCTAAAAAAAGTATGTGATAAAAAGCTTAATGTTAATGTGAGAATTTACCTGCTTCAAAAATAAAATTTTAAAAAACTTCAGGGCCGGGCAAGTGATTTCTTAGTAATAAAAATGGGATGTTATTCTTCGCAAAAACTAACGAATTTATTAAAAATTTACATATCCTACAAGTACACCTCAGATATTTCTAAGTAAATAAAGAAAAAATATTACTAAACCCATCTCTAATTAAATATTACAGACGTAAAATATAATGTTTACTTTTCTTTCTAATGCAAAACTTTTTTCACTTCATTAATTTAATCATTGCTTGCTTTATACAAAGGGAAAGATCAGTCTAGCCATGAATTTCAAGGCGCTTTGTTACCCGTTTTGTAATTGTTTGGTTCATATTAGAAATGAGCGGTCGTTTTAAAAATTAATTTTAATCCGTTTTTTTGCACAGTGTTGTCATTTTGTGGAAAAAATGCAAAATTTTACCATTTTTATATAGAATGAGATATTTTACAAATTGAAATGTTCTCTGGAGTTATTATTATGGTGATTCAACAAATAATAATGTTGTGTTCCTTACTATCATTTTATATTTTAATAAATAATTTAATAATATTACTATATTTTCATCCATCCTTATAGAAAACTCCCTTTTTTAATTTAAAATTTTGCAATAAATAAATATGGAATAAAACTTGGGCTATAGTTAAGCGAATATAAATATTATCCATTCCATGGCCTCCTATTGTTTTTTTGAGTATGCAGCATTATAATATTCAAGAAATAATTGAAATTGTCTGTTAAATTGCGATTTTCTCTGTACCCATTGAATTTAGGTAATATAAATATATATAAATATATATATATATATATATATATATATATATATATATATATATATATATATATATATATATATATATATATATATATATATATATATATATATATATATATATATATATATATATATATATATATATATATATATATATTTATATATTTATATATATATATATATATATATATATATATATATATATATATATATATATACGAAAAAGTAGGTTTTTTTTATGATCATTTGCATAAATAAAAAACATAGTAGGTGTTCTATTTAAAAGAAACGGCTTTTTCACTTTAAAAAGGTGCAAGATTGATTTCCTAGTATGTCCACCCTATATCGGTGTGGACAAAAATTTTGTATTACGTATGTGCATTTATGCTTTATAAACTAAAAATAACCACTCAAAATGCCAATTTTAGATTTTTGCTATTTTTTATAGTGATTTGAAAAATAGGTCCAGTTTTCAAAAAATCACACATAACCTTAATTATCTCGAAAACTAGGAAGAAATCGACTATAGTTTAAATTGGCAACTTATGTTTATTTTTTAGAAGAAATCAAATAATGAACAAAAATACAGGGTGTCTTATTTAAAATTTTATAGTTGATGTCGTCCCAGCAAAATTGGGACAACCTGTATACATGAAAACATATTTTAAAACTAAATTAAAGAACTTCAAATTTAAAGAAACTTTTGTATGAACCTTTTTTTCGTATCTATTACGGAATTCCAGATAGTAGAGTGAGTACTTTTATATGGAACACGGTGTACCATACATTCCTATAAAACTTGTTTTCTAAAAAAGCTTCTCGGGGGTAAGATTTTTTTAATTAAACTCTCAGAAGCCAGTCATATACGTGTATTTAGACATAGAGCTTTTCACTTTACTGTACCTAACAAGAAACTAAATTTAAAATAAAATGTTGATCGCCTTAAAAGTATTTTCTATTATGTTTCAACCAAGGCGGCAAATTTCGTATGTGAGGTTTATTTTACTTGTGGCGAGTGTAACTGAGTATTCAAACAATGACAAATAAATGGAATGAAATTCTGAAAATCGTACAAGCGGCTATTTTAAGTGATAAAAAAGGAAAAAAAATTACATTAATTATTAGATCATAAAAAAATATTTAACTATCCATATAAAAATTACACCTCTGCAGGTAAGTATTAATACAGCCAACCAGATACATTTGTATATATGTACATCATTTTAAACATGATAGTCTTAAATGTGTTCGCTTCAAATATATGATTGTTTTTTTTGTGGGTGATAATGTACAAAATTATCTACTGGTCAGTTTTGTCACTTATTTTAAGCCAACAAAGTGTCCTATTGACTGTTTTCGAAATCCGCTTTTAGTCCTGACACCACACAGAAAAAAAAACGGGTAATAACTTTAAAAAATATAAGTAACAGCGAGAAAGTAAATTTAAAATGTAAATAAAACGAAACTTTAGTATACATAAACAACAAAAATTAGCATAAGAAAATTTTTAGAGGCTAACATAAAATGCAAAGGTAAGTATTTTATATTTTAGACAATTTCTAAGAAACAATGGACCCCAATTAACATTTAATATTGTTGGAACGTAACGATAACGATGCAATAATTAACTTGTTTATGTTGCTGTAACCAAAGTGAGGAACTAGTTCCAATTATCTGTGCAGCCGCAGATAGTTTCCTTTAATGACTTTTATTTCTGTATTTAATTATTTAATTACCAGACATAATAGCAAATGACATGTTGTCATTAAAAGAGCATTGCTTCGTCTCTTTTTTAAAGAAATAGTTTTTATTCGTTTTAAAACAACACATGTCTCGTCTCGACTTAAAGTACATTATTTATGTGTCCGGTTAAAATTTAAATACATATGTCCAGTAGAAGAGAAAATTGATGTCTGCCTCGAAAAACGAATCACTTTGTTAATTTAGATAATTGTTGAATTTGTAGAAACTTTTTAGCATATATATATATATATATATATATATATATATATATATATTTGTATTATAGTCATAACAAGCAACTATCATCAACGATGACTAAAAGAAAAAAAAAAGATCATGTCTTATACATTACCAATGGAGTAGTAATTTCCGAATATGTGGGTAACCCTGTTGCGCGGCGTGGGCTCTATTTGTTTGTAAATGGGTCTGAAAATTTGCCAGTTAAATCAAAAGTTAACCAACTTCTCAGATTGTTGGAATGCATTTGTTTGACAACCGAAGTAAAATATCCCAGGGTGAGAAAAATAGACATAGATATTGGCAAAATTTTGAAATCTGTTTTAATACATATTTTATATAGGTAAGTACCTAAAATTCTATATGTTATGGAAATCGACTTTTCTATAACAATATGGGTATTCCATTTGTTACAGGATTACCACTTTCTTCCTTAAGAAGAGAAGCAAATTACAAACAATTAATTGTAGAATTTATTTAAGGCAGCTTTAGATTTTTAAAAGTATAGAGGTAGTAACAAAAACAGGCTTTGAAATGGAGTATTATTTGCCTTTTAAATTTCCCAGTTCGAAATTTTCATAGTAATTTAAAGATAATTCGAAAATCTATAAGTAGTAATATTTATTATTGTTTTCATGCTCTTTTGGGAGCACCCTATCTACAGAACAATTAATAAGCTAAAAATTATATGGTAACTATTTATCGGGCCTCTATTTTAAAGATTCTTAAGTAGGTAAGACATGTAGAAAAATAATCATCGATTTTGTTATATGTAACATATACTTTCAATAAATAGATCCCTTCTTCTTGATTACCATATACCATACGTATACCAAATTTAAGTCCTTTATCCTTAAAAAAAAGCTGCTAAAATTGACCAAAATTCTGTCATAAGGAGCAATATGTTAGAAGAAGACAGAACTTCTAACAAATCAATTTGAAGAATATATTGCCTCTTATGGCAGAGATGTTGTCAATTTTCCATTTTATCTTCAAAGGTAAAGGTATTACCCAATACATTTAGGACAAGCAAGAAAAGACCCAATTACAGAAAACAGTAATATACAAGTCCATGCTATCGTAACTCGTAATTCTTCATACAAAATTTACCACTTCTTCTCAGCCCTTTACGGATAAAATTTTGTAAGGTGCATGTTTAGGGTACTCAAAAAATATTTTGTCCAAATTTCAAATCTCTAGGATCACCAGCTTAAGCTATGCGTTGTCTGTCAGTCACCTCAGTGTCCACCATTCATTTCCTTCAAGATTAATTTTCAAAAATAATGAAACACGTGTTATTTTATTTCTTTTGAATACTCTATTTACAAAGTGTCATCATCATAATTCTAAACGTTTTTTTTTCTTTCTACAAATTTTGTCACCTCTTTTCACCCTTTTACTGAGAGAATTTTATAAAATCCGTCCTTATTGCGCCCTTAGGGTGTTTAAGAAACATTTCCTCCAAATTTCAAATCTGTAGGTCCACCGGTTTAGGTTGTGCGTTGTCTATCCGTGAGTCATGGTACTGTTTTGCCATCCCCGTTTACCCTCTTAGAACTTGAATTTTCAAAAATAATGAAATACGTGCTATTTTATTTACAAAATGTTTTCGTAACTTAAAAAATATATATAGACTTGACCACCCCTTTACGGATGGAATTTAGTAAAATTCCTCCTTAGTGACCCCCTGGGGTAGTTAAGGAATATTTTCTCTAAATTTCAAATATCTACGTCCACTGGTTTGTGCATTATCTGTCAGTCAGTCAGTGAGTCACGGTACTCTTTTATAGATATAGATTTTGTTTAAAAATAATTTAGAATCACAAAACTAATATTTAAAATTAAAATAATCAAAAAATAAAATATGTTATTTAAAGTTTTGAAATGAAAAAATATATACTTTGTTAACTGACATAAACTTTATTTTGCTAATTACAGCTGACTGCAGTTTCGTAGTCTTACTACATTTTCAACGCAATGACTTCAAACTAAAACTATATCATTCTATATAACCTTTCGGCCGTCGCATACGAATATGTCCGATTTAGTTTGCAACTGTTAAAGAAGTATTTGGATGTTCAATTAATTCAATATTTTAAATATTTTATACTATATACGGGTTATCTTAAATTATTTTCAACTAGCTGAAACGAATTATTTAAAAAGAGATGTGTATATGTGCTTGTTATTTTGCAGTTTACATAACCTAACGTAAAATAATTATTCTAAAGATGTCTCTTACATATCAGGATATAAGGAAATGTGTAATTTAATGTGTACCATTAAAAAAGAAAATGACTAAACTAACTTAAGAGGGAACTGCACGCAGTAATATGAATCATTTGCAAGCCTTGCGCCGCTGCAATATTATGTTAAAACTATAAGAGATATGTATTAGCTTCAAGGTGATTTTAATAGGGAAATATGTATAGTTGGGCGCTAAATGCAAATTTTTATGAAAAAATCAAATCTAGAGTTATAAAATAAAAGTAGATTTGTCCATTTTCAACCATTTATTGACCACTTTTTGACGCACATGCCTTCGCATATAATTTTTTTTCCACAAAATGGCTCTTTACCGCCTTACATTGATCCTTGGTAAAAATGGTAAATCGTACTCATGTCTTTGTATTTCTACAGCGCCTGAACCCTTTTGAACCCATTTTTAACCGAATTTTAATTTAAATTACCTGTACATAACACATTTTTTTGAGGTCGGACGTGCAGGAAGTTTTTTAATACGTAGGTACATTTTCATCTTACTTTCAACTCGACTAGACCTTGTCGCTAGTTTTTCACTTTTTGCGTGCAGTTTTCCCTTAAATGTATAATAGTTCAAAGCGGTAATTTGGAAGATTCTATTGTCGCAAAATGTATTAAATATATATGCAATATTTTTAGGTGAAAATTGTTAAAAATTATACAAGAAATCATCAAAGTGGTCATAGAAATATTTGAGGAATAACCTGTACTGAAAAACCACAGAATAATGAATAATATTTCCAAAATTAAACAGAAACGATTTTTTGGCAAATATTTAGTGGTTTTTTGAGATTAAGTTTTTTAATGCTGTTAAAATAATTATAAAAAATCTAAAATTAGGAGCAATATTTATACAGGGCGCATCAACAAGATGTTCGCCTTTAATAGCGCGTAAACTACAAGATATACAAAAAAGTTTCATATGAGAGTTGCAGGATTTAACGTAAAAAATAAGCTTTACTATACAATATCTCAAAAAATAATCACCCAAAAATGTTTTTTTTCTTATGAAATACCCTCTATAGTATCACATATTTGAATTGTAATAAAAATTCTATTAATTATATCATTATTACTGGCTGGTTTTGAATAAATAATAACACCTATTATTTAACCCTGCGCAATAATTTATTACTCATGGCCCTCATGGCTTCAATGGGCTAGTAATGTACATTTTGAAAAAGCAAATTTTTCACATTTTAATGAAGTATTACGTGCTAGTAGAGTGTATACAAAATTTCAGCTCTTTCTGATAAATATTATAGAAATTACCTGCCTTTAAAGAAATCTGATATGACGTCACTTTCAGAATTAGAAAAAAATTGCTTTGCGAGTCATTAATCAAATGACCCATGTCTGGTGACATTATTATAAATGCTAATAAGTCGCAGAAAAAGTATACTATTCTACTCGTATGTAATAGCTATTACCCATGAGAATGAAGTTTGCGAAACGAGCCGGTCGTAATTCACCAGAGATGATCATACATGCTCGTTGATTAATATACCATTTTGTCATAAAAAGCTATATGGAATTAAGAAGAATTATTAGTCATAATATTGTTTATAAAAAAATATCTTTTTTCGAAATCAATTTCATTGTATTAAAAGTTTTTTTTATATAAATCCAGATATCCACTTCAAAAAATGCGCAGTGTAGTTGTTATTACAATGAAGGAAATTTTCATCAAAAAACGACAGCTATCAAATTGATTTCCGCAAACTTTTATTACATTTTCAAAAAGTGCATCAGTTGAGCTAACAGTTTTAATCAAGGAATGTGGTCAACTCGATTCAGTACATAAACGTATACTCTAGTCAAATTCTTATATGTTTAAAACTAGAGAAATTTCAAAAAAAGGCGAATAAAACAATATGTAAAATACTATATAACACCAATTTAGGTCCAACATTTCTATAAAAAACTAATCTACATACTTTCTTGTGTTTCCTCCATTTCATGAAATATTCAAATTTTAAATAAAAAATTCACAATAAAATACTAAAAACACAAAAACAAAAATCACAAAATTTGCAAGACGCGGGGTGATTGTCATAACCTGCGAAAAATGACAGCTCATTAAAAAAAATGAATGATTAGCAAAAATAAATACGGAATACGGTCACAAGTCTACTAGAATTTACTTCTAAACTATTTAAGGAAACCAATTAAATATTTGGTGATTTGGACTTAGGACAAACAAATACATACAAAACTTGCACCGGCTGATTTTAGAAGTAGTTATTATTACAATGATGGTCGTCTTTTAGAGTCTAAAATATATTATATAGTGGGGAATTTTCAGCTTCAATTTGGCTATTAAGAAGGGTAACATTTTGGTTATTATAACGTTAAAAACGACTTTTTCAAAAATTTTCATTGTTCAGGTTGTGTGTAAATGTGTAATATAGATACTTGCTACAGTGCTTATTTTCAGAATTCGACCTATGGAAAAAACTTCGCAGGGAAGAAGAAAATTCTTTGCATCGCTAGTATGTGTAACGAGTCAATAATCCTCTCCGCACATATTTGGTCCTTCGAGCCGGATATATACGATATTTGGTGTAGATTTAGAACTTTAAAATTTCTCATGACTTCATATATCGAAAAAAATGTATTTACAAATTAAAACTAATCCCGCACAGACTTTTCTTCAGAATGTTCTATGGAGACGAGTTTAAATGTATAGAATTAGTAACAGTAATTTTTGGAATAAATTTTGCCCCTTATGTCGCGACTAAATAGAGGTTTAAACGAAATTGTTTTAAAGACTAAAAAAGTATCCTCCCGTTTCAAAGGCTTTATTAAATTCAACGTACGTGGACGATGCATTATATCCTTGCGATAGCTATAACGAAATAATTGAGAAAAAAGTCAGTTAAATACAGTTAAGTTATACCAATTTTGCTCAAATTCCAAGGATTTCTTACGAAATATTTTTAGTGATAATTCCTAATTCCGAATTTTAATTATTTTTCTATCCCTGTACCTGAAAATTCAGGAAAATATACCTTTACAAAACGAGAAGTACTTTCTAAAATGTTTGACCCGCTCGGCCTTGTAAATCCAATATTAATAATGCAAAAAAAGAAAACAGTAGATCCTCGCACGGTTGGTAAAATACGAAACGCCTTGAATGGAATAATTAAAAAATTACAAGAAAAATATTCTGCTAAAGAAATTCAAGAATTCAAAAATAATAAGTTTCTCACTAATAAAAGTGTTCTTGGTCTAAAGCCATTTCTCAATAACTTAGAGCTTGTACGCGTAGGTGGTCGCTTGTCAAATGCTGAAATTTACTTCGATCAGAAATATCCAATTTTGTTACAATCCAAGAACTATGTTGTATCAATATTATTAAAAAAAGAGCACGTTAGACTGGGACACGTTGGAGCACAAACTGTTTTATTAAATGTAAGGTTAAAATTTTGGTCTTTGGACGGATTACGAGAAATAAAACGTGTTATTAGAGTAATATGCTTCAATTTTAGGCACAGTCGAGTTAACAAGTTATGAACGACTGAAGATAGAGTATCTATTTCCCGATCATTTTACAATGTTGGCATCGGGTAAGCTGGTCAAAAATATTACGCAGCAATTTTTATCTGTATGACAACAAAGCCAGTTCATATTAAAATTGTATTCGATTTATCAACCCGCGTGTTTTAAGATTTATTTTAGGATAGGCTACTGCATAGCCAACAAATTCTACCGTAAATTTGAAACAGAGAGAAGCGGGTGCTAGAATTGAGTAGGGAATAACGGTAGATAAAAATTAAATTAAGTAGAGTTTAACAATTATTCGAGCTACGAATTACGATTGTGTCCTCAACTCTATACATACGTCGATAACGATGCATTTTGTATCTGGCTTTACTTCCAGTAGAACAAACTGCTCGGATTTAAGCGAATTCCCGAAGCGGCCAATTGCTAGTTGGTATTTTCCCTTGCGTTTCAGTTTATTAAACTTAACCTATCGCTTTGTGTAATTGTGTAGTTAAATTTCTGGTAGTGTGATCGCTGTTTTTGAAAACCTTAAATAATAATTTGCATCTTATATTATAAGTATTCTAATTATATTTGCTAATCAATATATGATCATGACGTGAGTAAATAATTCATAATATCAACCTTCTAAGAGTCTAAAATATACTTATGTGTAAAATTTTTAGTTCTAATGATGAATCATATTTAATTGAGGAGGTCATGCTGGCTCCCACCTCCAATAAGGCCAAAAAAAAAGAAACGTTGAAAATTTAAAAAAAATAATGGTTATTAGAATTTAAAAACTGCTTGGCGCCAGAAAAAAGTGATACCAAGCGTTATTGTAAATTTTGCTGTAAGAATATTAATATAAGTTCGGAGGACTTATAACTTGTAAGGCAGGACAGCCTTAACATTTTGCCACGAAACTACACTACTGGAATGCCCCAATTATACCCTATATATAGAAAATATGAAATAATGCTTTAATTTCCAACTAGTTTATTATTGACAAATAATGACATTATGTCAGAGTCATTTAAATAAGAAATTACGCCCTAGGGCATTAAAATGTGATTTGGTTTATTATTATTAAAACTAGATATTCTTTAACCAAATAAACTAGCTCACAAATCTCATACTCATACATATATTCGTTACATGGAAATTGTCGTTGACAAATTATAGGATATTTGCATATTATATAATTTACCTTTTGTATTGAAAACGCAACAAATAAAGCGCACTGCAATTATTCAGCTTTTTAATATCAAGCTTTAAAAACACGATTACATACCTCTAAAAGATTTTAATATTGCTTTTCTACGCATTTTAATTTGGGAAGTTTGTACAATTTCTTTTTATTTTAATGTTTTACACAATGTACTAATATATAAACCAGTCCATTAATTTTTCCTCCATATCTAATTTTTACTTCTCTCGTAAAAGGGAAGTATTGTAATCGTGAAAAAATCACCCTACGAGATTTTTTCATATCTTCACGTTTCAGGCTCCCTAGATGCCAAAAAACATGTTTTTTTCAAATCCATCGGTCTGTCTGTTCGCGACATAGCTAAAAACTACTTACCTGATTGACTTCAAATTTTGGTCAAATATTGAGAGTCATATGGCGATGACCTGAAAACTTTTTGCTAAAAATCCAATATGGAGAAATAAAATGGCGGTCGACTTAAATGTTAAAAACAGTATTATTAAACAACTGCTATTCCAATTTATCTCAAATTTTGCATAAACATCAAGAATTATTTTGGTACGAATACAAGATGGTGGAACAAAATGGCGGCTCGATAAAATATTTAAAAATTCAGCCCGAAAAAACTGCTTAATGGATTTATTTCAAATTATGTGCTATAAGTAATTGTGGTATAGGAATCAACTATCAAAACTTTGTTACTAATTCAGGATGGCAGAACAAAATGGCAGCCAAATAAAATGTTTCTAATCGTGAAAAAAATCAACCTCTCAGGATTTACATATCTCTACGTTTTAGCGTCCCTGGATGCCAAAAAATATGTTTTACCAAATCTATCGATCCCTTTGTCGGTCTGTCTGTCTGTCAGTTCGCGGCATACCTTAAAAACTTCTTACCAGGTTGACTTCAAGTTTTAGTCAAAAACTAAGGGTCATATGGGGATCACCAGATAATATTTTGGTACACATCAAATACGGCGGAACAATGTTAAAAAAATTATCCTTAAAAAAACTGATTACCGAATTTACCTTAAATTTTGCTCAAAAATCAAGAGCTACTTAGGAATGAACTGTTAACATTTTGATATGAATCCAAAATAACAAAACAAAATAACGGCCTAATAAAATATTTAAAAAATCACGTACTTATTAAATCAATTTCAATTTTTGTGCAAGAATTATAGAGATAAACTGATAAAGTTGTGGACTGAATTTAATAGAGCCAAACAAAATGGCGGCCAAAATCAACGTACACAAATTTTCTTCAAATTTTTGCAGAAAAATTAAATGTGAAAATGGGTTAAACTGGTAAGAATACAACATGACGTAACAAAAAGGCGGTATGTATCAATGTGAACGAATGAATTTATTTTAAATTTTGCCCAAAAGTCAAGTGTGTCAATAAACTGGTAAAATATTGGTAGAAATCCAATATGATGGAACAAAATGGCGTCCAATAAAAATGTTTGAAAAGGCAGTATATGTAGCAGATATATACTCTGACTATGAACTGAACTAAATTGGGTCACACTTCACTATTCCTAATAAATGGAAAAAATCATAACGTGGGAAGTTCCGGGTAAACGAAATTTTCCGATTTTTCTTTTACCTATCTTCAACATTTTGCCTTATGTAACAACTGATTTATGCATTGGGCCTCTCAATTAGCAGTCTACGTCAAGTAAAATTTTAAAGCTTTATTTCCCTGACAACCTGACTAAATTAAAAGTCAAGTTGAAAGACTTTGCGTTTTGTTGTTTTCTTACGAATTTCCTGAGAATTTCAAGTCTCAAGTTTTTCTAAATGGTGCCATGAACAGCACACGAAAAGTTTAAAAGATGTAGTCTTTGTGGAATATTTCATACAACTAAGCAAAGCAATTCAATGTTAAGGCATGTTATTAAAATTCAAAAAAATGTGGATATTGCTCGATATTTTAAGCTTACGTCCTACCTAAAAAAGAAAAATAAGGGATATTAACCAACAAATAAATTTTCACTTAAGAGCTAATTTCAAAATTCTTGTTGAAAGCAGCACCAGGTGAAGCATATCTCATAATCAAAGGGGCAGCTATTTTTAATGAATGAACTCGCAAAAATAACCACTGATGATATTACGGAAATGGGGGACTTTTTGATCAAAAAAAAAAATCACACCAGCAGAAGTTTTATCATCTCAAATAAGGTTTCTAGACCTCTATGAAAAATATGCAAATCTGGGAAAACCTGTCACTCCTCATAACATATTCTTTATAAAATACAACAATATGTTGGCGTGAACAACTTCGGAAAATATTCATCTAAAATCGCAGCTTATCTGAGTCTTCACAACCTTGAATTATATACAGACACCAGCGATGACCAGCAAACATGTTGGCAGACAGTAGAATAGGAATTACCAACATAAAAAGATTGAGGAGGGAGTTGAAATCGACAACCGTTGCTGAAGAGTATTTAGAGGAGTCCATGGAAACGAACGAAAATGTCAAAACAAATATTATCCCCCGAAAACACAGTTGCAGGTACATCTTCAAGCGAACATTTTGCCATGCCTAGTCTCAAAAATCAATAGATAGAATCAACTTCTACCATGAATTCCACAACCACCCCTACTGCTTCCACAAAAAAATCTGTTGGCATTAGCGATCAATCTGCAGAATGCTTCAAACTGCTCCTTTACGAATAATATAAATAATATAATTTTGTTAATAAATATTAACAAAATTTATTTTTTCGTTTCTTTTTTTGGCGTTTTTCGCACGCTCGTAGAAAAAAATAGTATTCCTGACTCTGCTAGCCAAACTCCGCTACACATCTTTCGGCCAATTGCAGTCGCGCGTGGAAAAGTACCCCTTTCCGCACTTGTTAGGAAATATACTATTTCTTACCACAAGTTTTGGGAACAGCTTTTCTCACATGACTGTGACAGTTTGGTGGAACGAAACGTAGCCGAGTGACACAAGTCACATGAATGCGAAAACTGGTTTGCAAAGCTATTATTTACAATATTTCTTCTATGCCTGCATTAGGGGTATACAGTTAAATTAACTGTATTCCCTCCATTTTTAACACGACATTATAACTTTTAATGATATAAAAATATTTTAAATAATTTTGACATGACACTTTGACATTGAAAAGTAGAATACAAACAATCGCTATCTAAAAAGCCATCAATCATATACTATATAATTAGTTATTTAAGTGCGCAAAGTGGTACTTTACAGCCGTCAAGGGCGGAAAAGATACTTTCCGCATGTGTTAGGTACAAATTTTTTTTACGATCGATATAGTCTTCAGATAAACATCAATTAGGTTTGAGTTCGATAATAAAATACTGTAATTACAAAAACTATTGAGCTTCCTACAAAAAAAACTTACTTTGCAAATATTTCACCTTACTGAGTTTTTAGATAAGATATTCATTAATTTAACAAATCGCGCAAAAAAGTTACTTTTCAGTGCCAGTAGTCCTGACACGATTTTTTTCGTGCGGAAAAGTGGTACCTAAAGTCTTTTCCGATCGTAGGAAATATATAAAAAAGGTGTATATTGCTCTCGGAACCAGTTACTCGTGAGAAATTTACATGAAATGTGAAATGAGTCCGGTTTCAGACCCGTTGTATGTTTTCCTACACCCTACTAAAGATTCTTTGTGGTGTGTACAAGGTGGCACTTTTTCGACGTACATTCAGGATTTTGGCGAAAGTATACGAGATAATAGGCCACTCACCTTTGAATTCGATTTTAAATACAAGTGGATTCCAGGCGACAGATCTTAATTCGGTTTTGACATACAGGGCAATAATCAAGATCTTTTCATCTATACTATGAATTTTATATTTCTGTTGTAAAAATTACATTTTGACTAAAAATAGTATGTTATTGTAATAATTTTCCTTACATTGTTATTTACCAATAATAAATTATTATTATGAATATACAGAATCAAAATATAACAATAATGAATATCACTTATATATATATATATTTATTTTGTAAAAATAGAAAGTGTATGGATATGTAGATAACGAAAATGAAAATTAATTTCTAGTCAAAATGTTCAAAAATGTAATGGAACATTAAAAAAACCCAACTTAGTCTTATAAATTCGAAATCATAAAATAAAGATAAAAAGTTAAAAATCTATAAAAATAAGTAACTTGGATGCTTTTTCTATCTTTATTGATAAGGTAGCTTTGATCTGTTGGCAGGAATCGACGTGTAGGAAAAATCGAGTTCGAGTGTGCTTGGTCGATTTTTTTTTAATTTTGTCAAAATCATGCAGGTACGTCGAAAAAGCGTCACCCTGTACATTACCCGTATGAAAGTGATCATTTTCAGACTCAAAACATCTCTAGAGTCAGCTAACGCCTTGTTCTAGGAAAATACCTGCTGGTTTAAAAACTTTTGCTTTCAATTCTTGTCATGTAATATACTATTATCATTTTCGCAAAGCTCTTTTAAATGAACATGAAATAAGTAGATAACCGGTCATTTATTTCTCTACCGAATTGTAGAAAAAATTGTCCATTTTTCTCTTAAAGCAATTAACAATAATAATAAAGACTTATTTCGAAAAGCAGATCTAATCTTGAAAGATAAGAACAAAAGTTTTGTAAAAAAAATTAAAGAAGATAAACCAATGGTGAGCTTGGCGAAGTCGATCGGCTACTCCTACTCCATCATGATCATCTCTCCAATTCAGATAAACCTCCATTCCAATAATTTACAGCATGAACGGCTTCGCAAAAATAATTGTAGGTCGGTCATTGCGTATTTAGTAAAGAGTAATTAAATTTATATTTAAATTTATTTATGTTAAATAGCTTAAACTCATCCGGAATAGAATTGTATAGTTTTATCGCGTTGCAACTAAAACATCTTTGAAACATTGCAGTTTTATGACGAGGCATGGTAAATATGTTTTTAGAAGTATTTGATAGAGTTCAGAGTTAATGCATAACATTTCTGAGATGAAAACTGTATCTATTTCTCATGTGCAGCCATTGGCATTCTTTAATTTTATAAGGTATATGATCGAAGTTCCTAACTCCTAAATCAGTGTACAGCAATAATTCTGCATTTTCGGTATCGTATTTTTTTCAATCTCTAAAAGACATCGCAAACAGATAAAGTCACAGTAAGAGTAATGAGCAAGTACAAGACTGTCGCAAAGTGTTCTTTAAGTTTAAAGTCTAGAAAATGTCTATTTTTAAAAATAATTTTTAAAGAACGAAGTGCTTTTTTATTAATACTTTTTGTTTGTTTTTTAAAGCGGAGGTCTTTGTCTAATATTACTCCTAGATTTTTTGCTGATTCTACGTAAGGAAACATCACACCCACGAACAAAATATTAGCTCTGCTTTTTAAAATTTCTTTCTTTACTTTATTAGCTACACACATGAGTTAAGATTTTTTCGCGTTCGGTTTAAAGTTTCGTATTTCAGATAATGATCGTATAGTTTCTAAATCAGAGTTTATGGGATATACCGCTTCCGCTAAATTGGTGACATCAAAGCTGCGGTAAAGTTGGGTATGGTCTGCGTAAGCAGTCACCTGATAGAATCTAAGTAGAGGTAATAATATCATAAGTATAAATAATAAATAACAAAGGTGATAATATCGATCCTTGTGGTACGCTGGATAGTAAGTTAATTACACCCGAGTAAACATTATCCATTGAAACTTTCTGAGAGCGACTGAGCAGAAACGACAATATCATATTAACCGACTTAGCGCATAGGAGCCCATGATCGAGGGTATCAAATGCTTTAGAATAATCTAAAAGAACGAATAAACTGGCGTACCCTCTATCGTAGGTCCCCTCTGTGACCGATGCCAGCACGGTGGCTTTATCCTTAAAAAAGAAAACATTTCATCGAGCAAAATTTTTTCAAAAATTTTAGAAAGTTCAGGGAGAACACTGATAATCCGAGAAGGTTTTAAGGATGTTATTTTCAGCCAGTGATTTACCAATGGCAATCTTCCATGAATCCGAGAAATATTTTTGCTCTATGCTGGAATTAATGATACGTAAACTATAGATATCTATTCGCGTAGTCCAAGTCTTAGAAGAGTTATTTTCTGCACAGGTAGTTTCAAGGTATGAACACACATTATTTTATATTGGAACAATACGTTATGTGTATTAACAGAAACACGTATTATAAACAGTGTTATTGACAGATATTTAAGTGAATTCCGAATCATAGAACAAAGTCTTGAAATTTGATTTGCTTGGAGCCAAAAAGTAAAAAGAGACATGCTTTTATCAGGTCGCAGCTCGGAACTACCGTGCTCTATTAATTTTCTAAGGCTAATGGCTGTACACAAAATTTACGTGGCTAAAGGAAAAAGGCTTTTGAGCACGAATAGTCCTGAATAATATAATTGTATCTCTCTATATATAACTGAATAAATAGTAAATATATATTTAAAATTAATTTTGTTGCAACAAATCATGAAGTTTTTGTTTGCAACATTTTCAATTTTTTAACTAACTTTATATTATTTAATATTTAGCATAATAAAAATATTTAACAAACAAAATATATAAAAGTCTAAATTTTTCTCTATTAGACTGCGCACTGTTAAAAATATGTCCCAGTATGACTTGCTTTTTGAGTGGCAAATTATATGGAGATTAAATCTTAGCGTTCTTTTTTCAATGCTAGAATATTGGATACATTCTATTTATTTTTTTATTAGCCCTATAAAACATTAACAGAATTTGTTTAATTTTTAATAAATTTAATTAATTAAAGTTGTGTTTTTAAAGTAATGACAGATGCGCAAGTAAGACAGATTAACTTATTCAGGAATCCTGTCTTCTGAATACTTAGAAATTATTAAACTTTATTTAATCTGAAAGGAAATAAATACACAGCTTACTTGCTTATAATTTTCGATAGCATGTTTAAGTAAAACTAATATTACCAATCATTTGGTATTCAATGATTCAATAATAAATTCAACATGCAGCATAGTAAAAATAAGTGTGTTGCATAGTAACAATAAGTGATCTGATGAAGTGATGTTTGAATATACGTAATTTAACTTTTTATATTTAAATAAACACACCACTGCCAAAAATTAGCTTTAAAATGTGAAGGACTATTAAATGAGCCCGGATGCCACTAAAGAAACTAAAATTTGTTTTCTCAAATCAGACAGGCTCTTATAAACAAACAAAAAATAACAGATAATGGACATTTTCTTTATCTACTTATTATTTGAATTAAAATATTGTAATTACAGTCAACATATGAATATAAATTATGTTCTAGTAATTGTCTATATAAATTTTAATACATTTGATACTATTCATTCTGGATTTAAAATTGAAATTGCATTTGCACCTATCTATAAATTCAATATATTGACATTTTGCAATACATTAATTCGCTGGTTGGCTACATATTTTTACAATGAATAATTGTTCATATGTCATCGACTGGCTTTATCCCAAAATATTAAAGGACTGCAGTTATATGACATGAATAAGCGAAGAAAATGTAATTTGAATTTTGGATTGCAATTCATTAATATAAAAAGTATTAAAATAACAGTTTATTCGAATTTTTAACTAATAATAACTTTTATATTTTGAATCTAATGACAATATTGAAAATGAACGTTCCATTGTAAAACTTTGTGTTACTTCCATGTGTAAATTAACAGAGATTTAGATACGCCGCCAGTGAGTTTTCTGTATGAAATTTAATATAGACATTTATTAATGATAATTTTTTCCCGTCGAGATTTTACTCGTCGTGTATATATAAGCCTAGAGACTAAAATAATATGAAATCTCCGAACCGAAATTTCTCCGATATGCCTGAAAATTTGTGAGCACGTCAAGAATCTGACTCTTTATTATATGAAAGAAAAATTATTATCCAACCCCTGTGCTGTATTCAAAACCCACCCCCAAAGGAAGCAAAACGAGAAATGGGCTAAATTAGCCGAAAATTAGTAAAAAGGTACAGGGTTTTTCCTAAGACCACTTATAAAACTGATAAAAAAAAGCTCTGTTAACTTGGCTAGAAAGTGCTCACAAGGTATTTTTTTAACATTAGTGTAGAAAAATACTTGTCAACACGATTGGATTCAAAGATGGTAAAGTAAAAAAATCAAAACTTACTTTTTACTTAATTTATTTACAATAGCAGCAATTACTCAGTATTTCAACACTAATAACTGAACTAAAATAAAAGTAATTTCTGTCCCGACTAACGCTACGCTAAATACGTCCTCGTTTGAAAACTTCTTCCTCCAACCTTTGTTATATAATATACTATTTTTTATGTCTAATTAAGGAATGATAAGAAAAGCACTGGTAACTTGACCAGAAAGTATCTTATATCACAAGCGCGTTAAAAAATAATTTTCAGCATGATGGCACTAATTAAAGGTTAATTTGCGATGATGGTTTGGAAAGATGATGAGTGAAAAGAAAGTTGAACGAGCAAAGCTTACTTTTAAGTTATTTTATTTAAAATCAAAACAATTGGTGAACTTTTAGACGATTATTTTCAGTAAATATTTTATTTTAACTCCAAATGGGATTTCAACATTGTTAACAAAATATTATTATTTAACTAATGATTTTCAGTTGTCTGCATTACTCATGGGGTGTGTTGGTGAACTAGATCTTTAAGAGCACCCCACAATCCCTGTACTGGTTTCGTATGGTTCGCTTTTTCTTCATTTCTGACAGGGAGCACAATCTTGCTTTAAAATAAAATTTTCTTATGGAGAGACATTGTTAAAAAATATATTTGCTAATATTATTTGGAATTTTCGAACAATGAACGACTAGAATTAGCATTAACCTATAGTATAGGCACATTGTGTGTGTCCAATCTACTTTTTGTTTATTTTGAAGCAATCATCTCGTGTTGCCGGACACCTCTACTGACGTTTTCAGTATTTCGTCTGGCTAGGTGCTGGGTCAAGTACTACTTATATTTTTTCTTAATTTGAAGTAAACTTATAAGGTAATGCTAAGATCGTTGTAACGCGGATAATTATCGGCTTGGAAAAAGCTGTTTATGTAAAACATAAACCTGTGTCGTCAGATATCCATAAATTGTATACGTTTTACTACAAACGGCAACGCGGATAGTGTGTGTTTAGAATAGTCCCCAACTTTTGATGTAAGGTTGAATTCACATATACCATCAGTTTCATAGATACGAGTTATTTATTCCGATTTGAAATAGGCGGAATATAAAAAAATAGTAAAAGAAAGAATAAGCCCTTTAAAAAATTCTAAACTGTTTTCATTCATGTAAAAAATGATGTTTAGATTGACTATTCTTGGAGAGCAACGAGAAATGCGATAAATAACATTTTGTGTGATATTTAAACTGAGCTGTGTTTAGTAAATCGGTATATCATATATACAGAAATGTTGGTACGCGTAGAAGATTCGTTTACGATGGGTGGTACCAAACTATAGTTGAAAAAAAAAATGCTTTAATTTGAGATACTTAAAGTAATTTATTGCGAACCGATGCCTACTTTTTGCTCAGATCTAACAATACATATCAAAATGATGCGTTTTTTTTTGTATTAGGTACTTTTAATATGATAATAAATTTGGGCATATTTGATTCCTGCGGTTGCAGAAAAGATTCCGTAAGTAAATTATATGTTAGAATACTACAGAACATTAAACATAATAATTTTCTTATACCCTGTTTTAATTTTATGCAACCGTTTATGATTTTTTATTGGGTCTATAAATGATAAAATCGAAATAGGATAATGTATACAATTTTTAGACATGAAGGGCGTAATACAAAATTGCATAAGAAAATTTTATTTAATATTAATATCCATATTAATCAATAATTAGTTTGGAAATATTTCGGGTTATATTAGTAGCCGAATATCATGAAGCTACTTGAACTGGTTAAGTACTGAGAGAAAATTATTAACATGGATATCTGTTTTATTTGCACTTGGAAAATGATTCATTTTATTTTTTTAAGTACTGAAAACCTACAATCAAACACAGAAATGTTTAATTTATTATACATTTTCAGCCTTAGTAAGATGGTATTCATACAGGTATTGGTTATGAAAATAGTATAAATACAATATACAGGATTTTGATAATATTACAAATAAGTGTCCAAAAGCAATAAAAATAATTTAAGATAAGAAAAGCTTTACAATTTTTAATTGAAACATATTGGAGAACCGAAAATATAACAATTATGCGTGGTAAATTTAAAACTTTAAAAGTACAATAATAAATAAATACTTCACAAAAATGTAATATGCTATGGCTTAATAGCTTTTGTAAAAAAAATGTTCTGAAAATATTTTTAGTATATGTGGCGATTTTATGAAGCAAAATAATTTTTCAAATTGAAAACCTAGTATTTTGTACCGGTGTGAAGATGGCCGCCAAATTCTAGCCACTCAAGCCCCGAATGCTGAGGACGGCCGCTATCAGTGGCGCACTGATATTTTAATTATCAGGTATATATTTTAAATGAAATTTGATTAATTATTGACAATTTAGTTAAATTACCTATAAAATACACTTTCATGCCGAGAACCGCCTAGTGAGAATATTTCAGATCTGCTTCGAAATGTAAAAATCGATTCTATACATTACCTTTAATTGTTATAATTTTGTGAACGTTTATATGCTAACCAGTTACTTGTTTCTTTAACAGCTTACTTCCGATCGAAAGATACAACATACGTAAAACAAAAGCAAGCCTTAGTTCTGTAAAAATAAATTATATACCAGAATATACTCACAGGAGTATTGTATACCCCTTGTAGAAACTTCCAGTTCCAGTTAGAGTCCATAATTATAAATAAATCAAATACCTAAAAGGGTAGGTTGCTGTTTCTGGGGTAATTGGGGCGGCTGAATGATTGCGGACTAGCTTAGAGGTACGAGGGCATGTAGAAGAGTATTTCTGTCGATTTAGTTTTTGGAGACAAAGGGTAGAGGGTTAAGAAAAAAACCAAACACCTAAAAGAGTGGGTGGCTGTTTCCAGAGTAACTGGAGCGGCTGAATCATTGCGGCCTAGTTTGGAGGCACGAGGGCATATAGAAGAGTATTTCTGTCGATCTAGTTTTGGGAGATAAAGGGTACGGGGCTAAGAAAAGAATTAAATACCCAAAAGGGTAGGTAGCAGTTTCGGAGTATTTGGAGCGGCTGAAGCATTGCGGCCTAGTTTAGAGGTACGAGGGCATATAGAAGAGTATTTCTATCGATCTATTTCTGGGGATAAAGGGTCGCGCACCCGCGCTAAGAAAAAAATTAAATACTCAAAAGGGTAGGTGGCAGTTTCCGGGTTAACTGGAGCGGCTGAATTATTGCGGCCTAGTTTAGAGATACGAAGGCATATATAAAAGTATTTTCGTCGATCTAGCTTTTGGGGATAAAGGATGCGGGTCTAAGAAAAAAATTAAATACTCAAAAGGGTAGGTGGCTCTTTCCGGAGTAATTGGAGCGGCTGAATCATTGCGGCCTACTTTAGAGGTACGAGGGCATATATAAGAGTATTTCTATCGATCAAGTTTTTGGAGATAAAGGTTACGGGGCTAAAAAAAAAATTAAATACTCAGAAGGGTTGGTGGCAGTTTCCGGAGTAATTGGAGCATCTGAATCATTGCAGCCTAGTTTGGAGGTACGAGAGCATATAGAAGAGTTTTTCTGTCGATTTAGCTTTTGGGGATAAAGGGTACGGGGCTAAGAAAAAAATTAAATACTCAAAAGGGCTGGTGGCTGTTTCCGGAGTAATTGGAGCGGCTGAATCATTGCGGCCTAGTTTGGAGGTACAAGGGCATATAGAAGAGTATTTCTGTCAATTTAGTTTTTTGTTGATAAAGGGTACGGGGCTAAGAAAAAATTAAATACTCAAAAGGGTTGGTGCCTGTTTCCGGAGTAATTGGAGCGGCTGAATCATTGCAGCCTAGTCTAGAAATACGAGGGAATATAGAAGAGGATTTTTGTCGATTTAGTTATTGGGGACGCAGGCTACGGGGCTAAGAAAAAAATTAAATACTCAAAAGGGTTGGTGGCTGTTTCCGGAGTAATTGGAGCAGCTGAATCATTTCGGCCTAGTTTGGTGGTACGAGGGCATATAGAAGAGTATTTTTGCCGATTTAGTTTTTGGGGACAAAGGGTACGGGGCTAAGAAAAGAATTAAATACTCAAAAGGGTTGGTGGCTATTTCCGGAGTAATTGGAGCGGCTGAATCATTGCGGCCTAGTTTGGAGGTACGAGGGCATATGGAAGAGTATTTCTGTCAATTTAGTTTCTGGGGATAAAGGGTACGGGGCTAAGAAAAAAATTTAATACTCAAAAGGGGTGGTGGCTGTTTCCGGAGTAATTGGAGCAGCTGAATCATTTCGGCTTAATTTGGAGGTACGAGGGCATATAGAAGAGTATTTCTGTCGATTTGGTTTTTGGGACAAAGGGTACGGGGCCAAGAAAAAAATTAAATACTCAAAAGGTTTGGTGGCTGTTTCCGCAGTAATTGGAGCGGCTGAATCATTGCGGCCTAGTTTGGAGGTACGTGGGCATATAGAAGAGTATTTCTGTCTATTTATTTTTTGGGGATAAAGGGTACGGGGCTAAGAAAACTATTAAAAACTCAAAAGGGTTGGTGGCTGTTTCCGGAGTAATTGGAGCGGCTGAATCATTGCGGCCTAGTTTGGAGGTACGAGGGCATATAGAAGAGTATTTCTGTCATTTTAGTTTTTGGGGACAAAAAGTACGGGGCTAAGAAAAAAATTAAAAACTCAAAAGGGTTGGTGGCTGTTTCCGGAGTAATTGGAGCGGCTGAATCATTGCGGCCTAGTTTGGAGGTACGAGGGCATATAGAAGAGTTATTTTATCGATTTAGTTTTTGGGGACAAAAGGTATGGGGCTAAGAAAAAAATTAAATACTCAAAAGTGTAGGTGGCAGTTTCCGGAGTAATTGGAGCGGCTGAATCATTGCGGCCTAGTTTAGAGGTACGAAGGCATATAAAAGAGTATTTCTATCGATCTAGTTTTTGGGGATAAAGGGTATAGGGCTAAGAAAAAAATTAAATAATCAAAAGGGTTGGTGGCAGTTTCCGGAGTAATTGGAGCGGCTGAATCATGGCGGCATTAGTTTAGAGGTACGAGGGCAAATATAAGAGTATATCTATCGATCTAGTTTTTGGGGATAAAGGGTACGGGGCTAAGAAAAAAATTGAATACTCAAAAGGGTTGGTGGCTATTTCCGGAGTAATTGGAGGGGCTGAATCATTGCGGCCTAGTTTGGAGGTACAAGGGCATATAGAAGAGTATTTTTGTCGATTTAGTTTTTGAGGACACAGGGTACGGGGCTAAGAAAAAAATTAAATACTCGAAAGGGTTGGTGGCTGTTTCCGGAGTAATTGGAGCGGCTGAATCATTGAGGCCTAGTTTGGAGCTACGAGGACATATAGAAGAGTATTTTTGTCGATTTAGTTTTTGGGAACAAAGGGTACGGGGCTAAGAAAAAAATTAAATACTCAAAAGGGTTGGTAGCTGTTTCCGGAGTAATTGGAGCGGCTTAATCATTGCGGCCTAGTTTGGAGGTACGAGAGCATATAGAAGATTATTTTTGTCGATTTAGTTTTTGGGTACAAAAAGTACGGGGCTGAGAACAAAATTAAATACTCAAAAGGGTAGGTAGGTGTTTGGGGACAAAAAGTACGGGGCTAAATAAAAAATTAAATACTCAAAAGTGTTGGTGGCAGTTTCCGGAGTAATTGGAGCGGCTGAATCATTGGGGCTTAGTTTAGAGGTACGAGGGCATATATAAGAGCATTTCTGTAGATCTAGTTTTTAGGGATAAAGGATACAGGGCTAAGAAAAAAATTAAATACTCAAAAGGGTTGGTGGCTGTTTCCGGAGTAATTGGAGCGGCTGAATTATTGCGGCCTAGTTTGGAGGTACGAAAGCATATAGAAGAGTATTTCTATTGATCTAGTTTTTAGGGATAAAGGGTACGGGGCCAAGAAAAAAATTAAATACTCAAAAGGGTTGGTGGCTGTTTCCGGAGTAATTGGAGCGGCTGAACCATTGCGGCCTAGTTTGGAGGTACTAGAGTATATAGAAGAGTGTTTCTGTCGATATAGTTTTTGGAAATAAAGGGTACAGATCTAAGAAAAAAATTAAATACTCAAAAGGGTTGTGGCTGTTTCCGGAGTAATTGGAGCGGCTGAATCATTGCGGCCTAGTTTGGAGGTACGAGGGCATATAAAAGAGTATTTTGGTGGATTTAGTTTTTGGGGACACAGGGTACGGGGCTATGAAAAAAATTAAATACGCAAAAGGGTAGGTGGCAGTTTCCGGGGTAATTGGAGCAGCTGAATCATTGCGGCTTAGTTTAGAGATACGAGGACATATAGAAGAGTATTTTTGTCGATTTAGTTTTTGGGGACACAGGGTACGGGGCTAAGAAAAAAATTAAATACTCAAAAGGGTTGGTGGCTGTTTCCGGAGTAATTGGAGCCACTGAATCATTGTGGTCTAGTTTGGAGCTACGAGGACGTATAGAAAAGTATTTTTGTCGATTTAGTTTTTTGGAACAAAGGGTACGGGGCTAAGAAAAAAAATTAAATACTCAAAAGGGTTGGTGGCTGTTTCCGGAGTAAATGGAGAAGCTGAATCATTGCGGCCTAGTTTGGAGGTACGAGGGCACATAGAAGAGTATTTTTGTCGATGTAGTTTTTGGGGACAAAGGATACGGGGCTAAGAAAAGAATTAAATACTCAAAAGGATTGGTGGCTGTTTCCGGAGTAATTGGAGAGGCTGAATTATTGCGGCTTAGTTTAGAGGTACGAGAGCATATATTAGAATATTTCTATCGATCTAGTTTTTGGGGATAAGGAGTACGGGGCTAAGAAAAAAATTAAATACTCAAAAGGATAGGTGGCAGTTTTCGGAGTAATTGAAGAAACTGCCACCAACCCTTTTGAGAATTTAATTTGTTTCTTAGCCCCGTACCCTATATCCCCAAAAACTAAATCGACAGAAATACTCTTATATATGCCTTCGTACCTCTAAACTAGGCCGCAATGATTCAGCCGCTCCAATTACTCCGGAAACTGCCACCTACCCTTTTGGGTGTTTAATTTATTTCTTAGCCCCGCACCCTTTATCCCTAAAAATTAAATCGACAGAAATACTCTTCTATATGCCCTCGTACCTCCAAATTAGGCCGCAATGATTCGGCCGCTCCAATTACTCCAGAAATTACCACCTACCCTTTTGAGTGTTTATTTAATTCTTAGCCCCGTACCCTTTATCCCCAAGAACTAAATCAACAGAAATACTCCTATATATATGTCCTCGTACCTCTAAGCTAGCCGCAATGATTCAGCCGCTCCAATTACTCACCTACCCTTTTGTGTATTTAGTTTTTTTCTTAGCCCCGTACTCTCTATCCTCAAAAACTAAATCGATAGAAATACTCTTCTATATGCCCTCGTATCTCCAAACTAGGCCGCAATGATTCATGCGCTATAATTACTCCGGAAACAGCCACCAACCCTTTGGGGTATTTAATTTTGTTGTTAGCCCCGTACCCTCTATCCCCAAAAACTAGATCGATAGAAATACTCTTATATATGCCCTCGTACCTCTAAACTAGGCCGCAATGATTCAGCCTCTTTAATTACTCCGGAGACAGCCACCTACCCTTTTGAGTATTTAATTGTTTTCTTGGCCCCGCACCCTTTATCCCCAAAAATTAGATCGATAGAAATACTCTTCTTTATGCCCTCGTACCTGTAAGCTAGGCCGCAATGATTCAGCCGCGCCAATTACTCCGGAAACTGCTACCTACCCTTTTGGGTATTTAATTATTTTCTTAGCCCCGTTCCCTTTATCCCCAAAACTAGATGGACAGAAATACTCTTCTATATGCTCTCGTACCTCCAAACTAGGCCGCAATGATTCAGCCGCTCCAATTACTTCGGAAACTACCACCTACCCTTTTGAGTGTAAATTTATTTCTTAGCCCCGTACTCTTTATCCCCAAAAACTAAATCCACAGAAATACTCCTATATATGCACTCGTACCTGGAAACTAGGCCGCAATGATTCAGCCGCTCCAATTACTCCGGAAGATGCCACCTACCCTTTTGAGTATTTAATTTTTTTCTTAGCCCCGCACCCTTTATCTTCAAAAACTAGATCGACAGAAATACTCTTATGTATGCCTTCGTACCTCTAAACTACGCCGCAATGATTCAGCCGCTCCAATTACTCCGGAAACTGCCACCTACCCTTTTGAGTGTTTAATTTATTTCTTAGCCTCGTACCCTTTATCCCCAAAAACTAGGCCTACAGAAATACTCTTCTACATGCCCTCGTACCTCTAAGCTAGTCCGCAATGATTCAGCCGTCCCAATTACTCCAAAAACACCAACCTACCCTTTTAGGTATTTAATTTATTTATAATTAACTCTCTAACTCTACAAGGGATATACAATACTCCTGTGAGTATATTCTGGTATATAATTTATTTTTACAGAACTAGGCTTTCTTTTGTTTTACGTATGTTGTATCTTTTGATCGGAAGTAAGCTGTTAAAGAAACAAGTAACTGTTTAGCATATAACGTTCACAAAATTATAATAATTAAAGGTAATGTATAGAATCGATTTTTACATTTCGAGGCAGATCTGAAATATTCTCACTAGGCGGTTCTCGGCATGAAAGTGTATTTTATAGGTAATTTAACTAAATTGTCAGTAATTAATCGTATTTCATTTAAAATATACCTAATAATTAAAATATCAGTGCGCCACTGATAGCGGCCGTCGGCAGCATTCGGGCCTTGAGCGGCTGGAATTTGGCGGCCAAGAAAACAATTTAATTTTTACTATGGTCTTTAAGATACTGAGAAATGCCTTTCACAAATCTTCTTAAGTTGAAAGATTCTTCAGGAGGTTTATGTTTTAAAGCTAAAAAGGTCTTATCTTAAGAGATCTTTAAGTACATTTTTTAAATAGGTCAAAAAGCGAAATGATCTTAAGAACTCTAGTCTTAAGGCATTCATCAAACTATTCTTAAGTAAATGTATGCTTTTTTTAATTTACACTTATTACCACTTCTACAAATATCTCATAAATCCACCATAAATTTTAATGAATTTAAGAGTTATCTACCTGAACTCAAAAAACTCTTTCGGACTATTTGTGAATTTTAATGTTGCGGAAATGAAGAGGTATTTTTTTATAATTTTAATTTATTCACCTAAACAAAACTAATTATTTGTAATATTTAGTATTTGCGTTATTTTGGGAATAGAGTGCACCATTAAATATTATTAATCTTAAATAATTCTGAGTATTATGGTGGCCCTGAATATATTCAGAATATAACTATAAATACATACGTTTGATGGTGAATACTGGTTGACGGGTACATTAATGCACTTCTTTCAGTAGCAGTTAGAGTCTCAGTTAATGTTTTAAAAGCTCTGCAGCTTAGAGTATCTCAATCAGCAGTATGTATACCGACAATTGGAGTTTCAGGCTTCTCTAAAAGTTTCCTACTAAAAGTACATACATATTCAATATAATTTAAAGTATGATTGCGTACGATCACTTCCAAGCACACCGAGTTGCATATTTTTATTTTAAGACTTCAATAACTCAAAAAACGAAGGTGTGCTCTTTACATACTCATGACTGCATATCCAATATTTTATTTCAAAATCTTAGGCTAGAATATAAAATAAAAAAGTTACAATGAAGTTCGTTTATTGTAAATCATCATTACTTTAAATAAAATAATATACAAATAAAATATTCGATATCTCTCACACACGTTCGTTATCACAATAATGCAACTGTCCAAAAACTAATTAACGTGTTACACTTTGTATAAAAAAATTAAATCCTTTAGAACATAAATGTTTATATTGAAAAATAATTTTACAGCTAACTGACGATAATAAACTACATATAAAAATATTCCTAAACCAAATTTTTCGTCTGGTGAACTTAAGGAAATCAATCGATATATATTTATATTTATATGGCATGTTGATAAATAAATCTATAATATGCATCTAAATTATAATCAGAATATTGTATTTGAAAAAGAAATTAATTGTTTTATTTATTTGGATACCACTAACCATCTACTAACAAATATACGCCAATGTTCTGACACAATCTAGATTATATTTTGTACTTACGGTGAAACGACCTCGATGTTTCACTTCTAGAACAGTAAATCCCACATACGTTACACTTTTTGGGCATGTTAGTGTTTAGAAAGCAATCACACAAGTTTTTACACACTAAAACACAAGTCAATAACAAATCTGAAACCTTTGAAACACAAGAACACCACTCAAGAACAAAGCAATTCAAATGTCAAACTAAGGTTAAACTTCAGAAATCGGGATGTTGCCGTTGGATATAAATGTTGATAATTTTGCTAATGAAAGGCAACATTAAATTACTTTAAAACAAAAGACTTTTTATATTGTTTGCGGACAAAATATATTCAAATGTCCATTTTTAAAAGTTGAATATATTTAATGTAATGTTATTTTTACCATGCCAAAATTTAAAGGCGAATTTGGTTTAAAATAAATTAAATATGTTTGAATACTATATTTATCGCACAATCTGGCAAACCAGTGGGGAAGTTTCCTTTCACACCTCATGTTTACTTTAACTATTATAGGTACAAATAAAAGTGTTTATTGCTAATTCTAGTCGTTCAATATTCGAAGTCTGGAATGATTAGTTCATATTTATAAGCTCAATTAAAATATTTAACCGAAAAAATACGCAATACTGAAGCAGGGAAAAAATGTTATGGAAGTTACAAGATCGGGAAGAACTTCAGTAAAAGTTGGGTGCGGCATTTACAGGTCCAGAATTTTACCTTTCCCCTTCAGATTTCTTTCTGTAGCGACCCTTAAACATCTAGTATACAAGAACAAACATCACAAGAACTTGAACCTTGCATTCGGGAAGATATTTAGTATCTTAATAAAACTGAATATATAGGAAACTTTATATACCATTTGCATTGCCCAAAATTGAGGACATATAAAACACTTGTTCTAATAATAACTATTTCGAGTCTCTACGTATAAGTTACTTGTTTAATTTTTTCGTTAATAATTTATTTTAATATTGTAGATAATAATATTGCGTTAACAATGTTTGAAAATTCCGTTTGCCGTTAAAAAAAGTATTTGTTGAAGATACAATCGTCTGCAAGTCCGAAACGGTGCCTCGCAGGCCCATGTTATATATTGTTAAACTCATCGTTTAGTTCTCTATATAAATCTAACATAATATACTTAGGGCTGCATTTGAATATGTTAAGAAAAATAATTATACGCGAAATTGGGTTATTTTTCTTATTTTGAGAATTGGGTACAAGATAGAAAATAAAGCATACAGTTATCTTTTTCATTGGCTCAGGCAGAATACCAATATACAGGATGCCTCATTTAAAGTAAGAAAATTATTACCTGCCCACCAAGAACGACCTACCCTGTATTTATGAAAATAATTAAACCCTTTAAATACCCTAATTAACTTTTGTATTCAACTTTTCGCTCCATCTCGTATACTTTCTGTGATAAAGTAGTGTCCCAAGATAAAAGGGCCACCCTGTACATTACTCGTGTCAGATTGATCGTTTTCCAAGGCGAAGGATTTGTGCACCCGGCTAAAGTCTCGAAACTAATACCTCCTCATTCGAAAATGTTCGCTTTCAACGCTTATTATTTGAAATACAATACTATAATCTTTGATTGTTGGAAAAAAAGCTTATTACCTTTATCTTCCACTCCTTAAACGGGACATAGGTAGAATTGCAAATCGATTGCAACTACTCCAAGTGGCTCTAACGCCCACTATTTTTGTAGTTCAAAAAATACTCATGCTAGCCTTGAATTTGTAATAGAAAAAAAAAAGTTTACGTGCGGCTTTCAAAAAAGATTTTTTCACCCATTTCCTCATATTTGTATTCCTGTTTACGGACAATAAACATGTATGCCACGGCCGAAACTGTAGTGCATTTGCTGTAGTTATTATTTACATAACATGTTCCAAAAAACCGAAGTCGTCGCAGAAACTATCTACCTTAGTTCAATTTTCAAATAATACGAAAAATTAAACAAAAATTCAGGGCATGGAAGAGGTTTAAAAGAAATAAGAATGTTATTGATTTGCAGGCATTTAGGGAACTTAGGAGTCAAGTGAAATTGGACATAGGTAATGCTTATAATTATTACTGCCAAGGTATCGAAAATGATATTACGTCTAATGTCCCTCAAAATTTTGGCAATGAATAAACAGTAAAAAAATAATAAGCAGTTTCCAGAAATAATGACATTTGGCGAAGACAGTTTTAAAGATCACACAACGATTACAAATGCATTTGCCAATTTTTTCCAGTCCTCGTATATTGTGCCTGATAGTAATGGACTAAATTCTCAGACAATCAGTGGTACTGTAGATACCGTTTTTATAAACTGGGCTACTGAGGGCGATATTTTACGCTATTTAAAAAAAATGAAAACGAAAGGGACGGTATGCCCACATAAAATACAATCATTTTTATTACGAAACTGTGCATGTCTTCTTGCAAAGTCCCTCACAATAATTTTTAATTTATCACTTTAAAACATCGCAGTTTCCAGATTGTTGGAATCTAATATAATTCCTGTTTTTAAAGAAAGGAGAAAAAAATAAAATCGAAAACTAGCGTCCAATAAGTATAATTAACAATGTCTCTAAATGTTTTGAAATGTTCCTCAATAAAAATTTGTACTTTCAAGTTAAAAATAAACTCGCGGATAATCAGCATGGTTTTGTCAAGGGAAAATCAACAGTCTCCAACCTTGTTTGTGTTATGCAATTTATAGCAGAAGCTTTTGATAATAATTGTCAAGTTGACGTAATATATACAGATTTTTCGAAAGCTTTCGACAGGCTTAACCACAATATTCTGCTAGATAAACTTAATTCGCTTGGCTTTTTTGACAATCTGATTGGGTTTTTCCAATCTTAACCGGAAGAACGCAAATAGTGGAATGCTGTGGTCAATGATCCGTGCAGTTGGAGGCTACTTCAGGGGTGTCATAGCGGTCTATTTTGGGTCCTTTTATGTTTAATTTATTTATCAACAGCATAAATAATAATCTGGATAATCACACGTTTCTCTACGCAGACCTTGTGAAGATCTATGCCCGTATAAAAAACTCATAAAATTGTGATACGTTGCAGCTGTCAATTGACACAATTTTTGATTGGTGTAATAAAAATAAATTAATGTTAAATATAAAAAAATATAGTATAATGACATTCTCTTTAAAGCATAGCACTATACTGTATGAATATAAAATTAATAACAAATTGTTGGAAAGAGTGGAGTATTTTCGTGATCTTGGTGTTCTACATGACAGAAAGCTTTCTTTTGTTCCTCATATAAATGATCTTATAAAAACATGTTTTAAATCACTGGGCTTTATCATAAGAAACTTGAGGGATTTTAAGATTCACAATGTCTTGACTTGAGTATGCCTCTGTGATATGGTCGCCTTACTATCAGGTACATGTAGGCCGTATTGAACGGGTCCAGAGACGTTTTCTAGAATATTTAATTTTAAAAATTGACGATCGGTATTCAGAAGTCGGTATCCCCGAAAAAGAATTATTGCGTAAGCATTCGTTTCACTCCTTGGCTGATCGGCGCACTGTGTTTCAGTTAAAGTTTCTTCATAAAATCTTACATAACAAAACATAATATATACATATATATATATATATATATATATATATATATATATTTATATGTATATATATAAGACACTGAGATGTTTGCCCGATATACTGTCCATCACACTCCAAGCAGAACAACTGATACACAACGTTACTATTAAATAATAAGGGTGTTTGATCTTTGACCCTAGAGAATAGATTACATTTTTTATTGTATTATATTTTGCTATTTTTATGTGTGGAAAATCTTTGAATAATTTTGTAAGATTATTAGTTAGGCCACTTATAAATGATAGTTTTCTATATTTAAGTTCAAGCGGTTTAACCTCTTCTGTAGGACCATCATATGTATTTGAATTATAAATCAGTTTTTTTAGAATATGTTTCGGATACCCATTATTTAAAAATATCTTTAATAGTTTTTTTTACAAATGAATCATCAGAAATATGCATTACCCTGTTTTTCATGGCTATTACTGTATTATATTTTTGAATCTTTGGATGGTTAGAGAAATAATTTAAAAATCTGCCGGATGCTGTTGGTTTCTAATACCAATACAAAATAATTTTATTTTCTGGGTTCCTAATTAGCTTAGTGTCCAAAAATGGTACACTACGTTGGTTTCCTTTTTCAATAGTAAACTGAATATTTTTATGAAATCAGTTGAAATATTGTAAGATTAGTTCTGTACTGTCCTCCGGTACTGAAAAAATTACATCTTCCACGTATTTATATATAAAAGGTATCTAAAATGGCAAATTGGCGATAACACTGCTAAATAAATGATCTAAAACTATTGTTGCAAGAATAGGGCAGCCCATAGGGGTGCCAAAAATTTGTTTATAGAACCCATTATTAAAACTAAAATAAGTGTAATTAAAAATAAATTTGATTAAATTAATAAAATTATTTTTTGAAAGTATGGTCAATTTCTTAATCGTTTCCCATTTAGTGTTTAAGATGTCAATTACTAGATTACAGGGAACATTAGTAAATAAAGACGCAACATCTAACGAGACTAATAATAAAAATTATTCATGACAATAACAAGCGAATAATTTTCAGTTAAAATAAATAAAAAAATGAGCAATGTTCCGCTCAAGTTTAAATCAAAACTTTTAGTATTACTACAAAATTGCGAGCCAAGCCAAAACCGATATGAATCGTCCAGATTTCTCCCAACAAACTTAATCGTGTTTCATGTTTACAAGTAAGATAAAAATTTGTATAAAAAAAATAGAGCGGACCTAAAAAAAGCACTAAAACTAAACAATGATATTTTATTTCACCTTAGATATTTGACTTTATGAAGTCGCTGTCAAATTAAATCCTAATTAACTACTAAATCACAAAAAGACATTTTTCTATTTCGGAATCATAAAGACATCTTCTCTATTCATAAAGTAGTGTCGTAATGGCCCTCTTTTCGACACTAGTTTTTTTCTATAAAGTTGGCAATGCTACGTCATGTCCACTTCAAATTTAAAACCGGTCACGTTTCAAGATTAAAAAACAAAAATGGTGCCCATATAATCGCCACTTTTGGCATGTATTCTGCCAACTTGAAAATGTTCAACAGTAAATATGTTTTTTAAAGATAATACTTGTTTAAAATGAAGTGCATAAAATAGAAAAACAAGTAAAAAATACTTGCCTCTTAACACGTTTAATCTCACTCGCCCTTTAGAAAACTCGCTGCGGTTCGTTTTCATATAGGGATCGAGCTATAAAATCATGTCTTATGAAACTAGTGTTTTAATATATACTAAATGTCTACATATATACAGTAATAATCACTGTCATTATTAGTTTGACACCGACTAAATAAAGTCAGTCAAATTAGGGCTCTTTTTTGAAGTCGGTTTTTTTTTTATAAACACTTTTATTTTATCGTTTTAAGTTCTATTTATACAAAGGTTTAAGTTTCGAGGCTGAAATTTAGGAAAACAATTTAGACAACTCCCATAAAATGAACAAGTAGCTACTGGGACTATTTCATTTGATATTTTGCCAGAATCACCGTATTAACAGTATTAATATACAATTTTTATTTGTGTTTTATTAAATACAAACTTTTTTACTACTTGCCTCAAAAATAGCTGAATATCAATTTGTTCTTAACATAAAGGTAAATCGGAAAATAACTCTTAAGATGGATAAAACGGCAACGTTGCGTTGTGACCACTTTGTTGACTCTACTGTCCGAGAAACTTGAACCTTCACGTGATTTGGGACGAAATCTGATGGATTTCAATATTTCATATAGCTATGTTAATTATAAAAAAAACGTTTTTATTGAAGAATTATTTTCATAAAGATGCAATACGTGTGTGATCATTCAGCCAACAGTTTCAGAAATGCACCTGCTGCTGCCATACTAAATTTAATTGACATCAAATTTTTTAAAACGCTTTTGATCTGATCTTCGTCGATTCTGTCTTGCGTTTAATCTGGTTTTTCGAGAACAAGTTTTTAACAGAACAAATCATTTTACGTTTCGCTGACTTCCCTTATCCTTCTCATTCGCCGGTTTTAACCTTTCCAAACGCATACATTAGGGAAATAACCAACGAGGAAGTATTTAAATATGCATTTACAAAATATAGGTATAAAGGATTGCATTCGAGCCCTTTTCGCGAATTGACACAATTCTTACTCAGTAACATGATGGAACTTTTTAAATCCTGTTTTGAATGTGGAAAATAAATGATGCATGTACAAATATTAATATAATAAATAACCGAGTACTGTATATTTTCAGCCATACAGTAGTAAAGAGTTAAAGATAATAAAAATGAATATAGTGCAACTTTTGGTACAACTGACGCTGGCGCAGTCAGGCAACAATTCTGAATTGACCTATTTTTTTTCCTTAGACCCTGCATGCTTTTGTATGTAATTATTTGTCGCGTTCAACAGTTAAAATGGGACTAATTTATGTGGCTGTTTCGCTATAGAAATTACGTATTTTTTAGATATACATTACTTGAAATAATATTCTATAATTATGTCTAGTCTGCTTAGGGTAGGTTAGATACATTCTTCAAAAAAATGGAGCAAAATGTTGATTTAATTATTCATTTATTTTTTATTGATTAGGTAACAAATTTAAAATGTTATCATTAAGGGAAATCGGAATTTAATATTACATTTTACTTTCTTCGAAATTATTCGAATTAAAGAAATTTAAGTATAAGTTTATGTGTGGTGGAATATGAACATTTTTTTTATTTCGTTTCGCAACAAAAATAAGACAATTAAAGTCCCTTTAGAGTCAGATAATAATTTTAGTATAATTATATCGCCCCGGTGTGAGTTATGAATCAGGAAATAGGCGAAGGTGTGATTGTAGCCGTATGATTGCTAAACCACAAGGAAATAGAAAATTCCAGCAAGGTTGTGAATGAATAAGAAGTTAAATTAAGAAATTTAGAGTCTAAAATAGAAAGATTAAATTAATAAGAAATGTGTAATTTTGGTACTAATAAAATATCCCCGGAGCGAGTAAAAAACATTTTAGGTTTAATAAATATAAAATCGATAACAGTGAGAACAAAGATTCGATTGAAAAAGTTGTGCTAAATTCGCGGATATTTTTCATTTAGCAGGTATGTGTATAGACAAAAAACGAAAGAGGGAGTAAACCCAGTGTATGTTAAACCATATAGGTTACCGCATGCCCAAAGGGAAAAAATACATAGGCAAGTCGAGCAAATGTTACGAGGAGTCATCGAGAAAGCTAGGTCCCAATAGTGATCTCCTTCATTAATAGTTCCTAAAAAAGCAGTGTTAAAAGGCAGGTGCGTTGTAGATTTTAGGTTGCTGAATGAACGACTAAGGTATGATGAGAAATTTCCATTACCAAACGTTACGAAGACTCTTTTCCGGGAGAAGACCTTATATAGCGTTTACCTCGAATAAAGAACAGTTTCAGATGAAGGGGCTAGCAATGGAAATGAAAATTAGTTCAAGTGCATTTTCCAGGCCTATGGCAGTAGCAAGGCCAGGTTTAATTTACGGCTCATGTTTTGTGTATTTGAATGATTTGATAGTTTTTGGGCACCCATTAAAGAATCATAATCAAAATTTGTTAAAAGTTTTGCTCATTTTAAGAGAAGTATTTAAAACTTAATCCCAGCAATTGCAAGTTTCTAAAGAAGGAACTTTTGTATTCAGGTCATGTCACAGAAAACGAATTTCTACTTCGGACCGATGCAAGTGATTATACTTTAGGTGCAGTTTCGTCAAATGCAAACAAGAGACCTATATCATTTGCGTCAAGAAGAGTTATATGTTATTATATGTTAAAAAATTTAAGATTTTAACGGATTATCGACTACTAGTTTACCTACTTAAATGACAAATCCGTCTAGGGCTTAAAATAATTAGATTAATTTTAGAAGAATATATTTTTGTAATACATTACATTAAAGGCAGGAAAAATGTAACTGTAGATGCATAATCTCACGTAACTATTGATATAGAAGATTTGAGCGCTAGGGCAGGTGAATGGCAATACACACAAGCATAATAGGGTTGATCACCCTACTGTAGTTGAAGTTTTAAAGTGTCTAACGGATTCTGTAGAATTGCGTCTCTTAGTAGAAATAAATTTGTATAACTAAAAGACAAAAACCTAGGTGCATATCAATATGTTGATGATTTTTTTTAGAATGTGAATTAACAATTTATTTATTTTAATTAGAGTTATCGATCAGTGTATGACTTAGGAACGTCGCTGAAGAATTTAAGCAAATGGTGCACGGAAAATAATATTTCAGAATTATACATAATAAAAGACGTAATTGTAAGGAATTAAGTTAACATTAAAAATGAAATAAAAGACAAAAGCTTATTGTAGTAACAGGAGTACAGAGAATAAATAATAAAGAGGTAAGACAACTTATCTTAAATCATGCTGCGACTGCAGGGAACGCAGGCATACAAAGTATGTACAATGATATAAAAAAATACGGTCAAGTCTAAAAAGAGGCGTTGAAGATTTTGTCCGGCGTTTTGATGCCAATGACAATTACCACAATCAGCTTTTCAGTGAATATGTTGATTTAATAGGTTCTTTGCCAGCTGATATTTATGAATAATGTATATTTTGCCAATTCAGTGCGATTTTAGTAAGTTTGTAGAAGCGTACCCGTTAAAAGACAAGGAAGCCAATTCAGTCGAAAATTCATTTATAGATAATTTCGTGTTACAGTATGCAGTACCAGAGGAAATAGTTACAGATCAAGGAACAGAATTTTTAGTAAACCTTCAAAGATTGCTAAATATTGAACACCTAACGTCCATAGCATATCATCATAAAACAATAGCTCTTGAGAATTAGCATAAATAGCTCGGTGCATAACTCCGAATCCGATGTTAAAAAGAAACGAACAATAGGAGCGATTAATGTTTTTTATATAACAGTACGGTTAACACATCTACACGTTACACGCCATATGAGTTGAGTTAGATTTCGGGAAATTAAGTAGAATTCCTACTAACATAGATAAACCGGTCGATCCGATGTACAATTTCGACGATTATCCAATTGAGTTA
The DNA here is from genome assembly GCA_030620095.1 of Kuschelorhynchus macadamiae. Lineage (NCBI taxonomy): Eukaryota > Metazoa > Arthropoda > Insecta > Coleoptera > Curculionidae > Kuschelorhynchus > Kuschelorhynchus macadamiae. Next base: position 19,472 of record JAUTXW010000617.1, on the reverse strand, counting down.
AAGTTTCGGTTACAGAGAGCGTGGAATGAGGAAAATATAACTAGTATCGAAAAATAAGCAAAAGTATAAATTTGATAAAAATGTGCAGAACTTAGTTATAATATACACGATAAACTAGTTATACAAAATAACGGTGCAGAAAATAAGATTATTTGTTAAGTGATTTTTTTATTAATATAAATGAAAAAATGTTACTTATAAGGACAAATTTTTACCTTTTCGAGGAAAACATAGTGATAATATATCGGATATATTATAATTATTATTATTGTTTTAGTGTTAAAAGGCGTAATGATATCAACGATAAATAACCTTTTCGTTAGTTTATATAAACATATCGTGGCTAATCATAATCTTAACATATTTAGGTTACAGAAGCAGATCCAGGTCATGTTATGAATTAATGTTTATATATATTTTTACTACGACCGTGCGGAAATGAAATTATGACAAAATTTTTATAAAATAACAATGGAACATTTACATTCAACAATTGTAGCCTTTTTTTCAGTTTCATCATTTCTGCAAGTTTTTGTGGTAAAATGGACAGCGAAGAAGACGAGTTCGAAGGAGAAGGTTTTTCAGAAGACATCATAGAGGCCATCAACACAGCAAATAGTACCCTGATTCTAGAAAAATCTAAAAAACGTTACAAAAAAGATTACAGTTTGTTCCAGTCCCGGTGCAATTAAAAAAAAATTATCCACAATAAAGGAAGAGGTATTGATAGCATATTTTTATATATTATCCAGTAAATATGCCCCATCAGCGTTATGGTCGAAATATTCGATGTTAAAATTGATCATAAAACTTGAGAAGGATGTTGGTATAAGCAAATATTATAAACTCACATCCTATTTAAAAAGAGTCAACGATAACTACAAACCAAAAAAATCAAAAATTTTGGAAGAGCAAGATGTGGAAAATTTTATTTTTTATGCTCCAGACAACGTCTATCTCATGATGAAAATAGCTACAATTTTTGATACAGCAGGCGCTTGTTGACGTGAGGAGTTGATGAAGATGACGACCCAAGACATTTCATATAAAGAAGACATTCTGATAATTATCATACCATCTACCAAAACCAATAAGGTGAGAAAATTTGTAATTGTGACTCAGATCAGGACAAACCTAGCTACATAAAGCTGTACACAAAGAAAGTGGCTACGCGACCTGTGAACACCACAAACAAACGCTGTTTTCTATTTTATAGAAACGGAAAATCAAAGCGTTGGTATCGATACATTTGGTAAAATACCATCTAATATTGCTGGGTACGTGGGCTTGAAATGTACCAGAAATGTACACGGGCCACTGTTTTCGAAGGTTCCCGGCAACCTTGTTGGTGAATTCTGGAACCAATATTACTAATATTATAAGGCATGAAGGATGGAAGTCAACCAGTGTAGCCGAATCCTATATTGAAACTTCTCTAGCAAAATTGCCGAGAATATTTTAAAAACGTCTTCGAGAATACCAATGGATCTACTTTTGTCAGAAAGTACAGTGGAAAATGTAATACCTAGTTGCTCTACTCAAGGTTAACTAAAAATACAACGTTCGGTAAAATGTGTTTCCGAAGGAGGTCAGACAGTAGCAAGCACACATCAAGTTCAAGTAAAAGGCAAAGAAGTTCTTCAAGATATGGCACCTGCAATAAATCTACGGTATGCTACAAATACCATTTGCGCATTTAACTTTAATATTTATCCTTAATTTGTTGTTTGTTATCCTATAGAAGTTTATACAAAGAATTTATGAAATGCACGTTTAACTTTAATAATATCCTTAATTTGTTCTCAATTCTCTATTCTCCTAGTCTAAAATAAAGATATTTTGTAATATTTATCTTTTTTACTTCTTTATTATTACTATTTACTAACTCTATAAAAAAAATCGCGCGGAAAAGTAACTTTTCAGGACTACTAGCACTGATGCTGCGAGACCAGGAGATGAGAGAAAGCCTACTCTTATCCAGTTTCGTGACTCGAGAGAAAAAAGTCCTATCCTCTCTCGTCTCCTCTTAATTACCTAACAACTAGAAGAAAAAATGATTTATCAAGCGTAATTTTCAATTCTAAAAAATTTTAATTGTTTTTTAAATAATTTTCAGATTTAAATTTACTTCTTAGTTTTTTATCAATTTTATTGGCATCTTGCACTTACTGTACTTGAGAATGAACTTTAGTGTCTCTTTTATAAATGACTTAACAAACCACTACTTCAGGAACTTTCCTGTTGCTACTGGCAAGTCGCGCATTTTCAAAATAAAGGTGGTATTTTTTTTGATGTTATAAAAATTAGTTGCAAAGCGATTTCGCGAATTATATTTTTTAACAAAATCGGTTTTGGTAAAAATGATATCATGAGTGAAATTGCCAAAAAGCAACAACCTGGAATATTACAAGAGAAAAATTTTCACTGCAAAATTTTTTCTCCAGTGATATTTGACATGAGTACTTCACGAAAAAATAAACAATAAACACCAAAATATTTATTCAATAATTTTTAAATTGTTATGGAAATAGATAAAAAGAGTGCCTAGCTCAACAAAATTTTGTAATTATATCTTGTCGAGTCGATGGTGAGTCGTTTTGCAAGTAGAAAACAGCTCATCGTCAAGGAATTTTGGTATAAAGTACTCTAGTGAAATAGTAACAAAAATGTGTTTTGTGTCTGTAATCAACGGATTAACGTATTTCGCTTAAGAACATCATTAATTGTATATTTTTAATATTGAAGTGAATGAAGTGCAAATTCACTACTCTTACTCTGAAAAGAATTCCTACCGACATATACACCAGACGTACATGAACAATTCTAAGCTATAAATTTAACTATACAACGATCCTTAAAAGAATGTTTTCTTAAAACCTAAAATAAAAAACCTAATGCAGTTAAAATATTATACGGAATCACTCAGTACTTCTTTCATTTCAGACTACAGTTACTTACACACAAATGAAAGTCTAAAAAAATATATTAGACAAAAAAAACCTCAGAGTTTTGTGCTTATATAGGGGTAACTCATGAATTTTCGCCCCAACAGATCACCCCTAGGATAATCTCCTCTGTGTTAAGGTTTTTTTGTTTTTACCGCTAAATTTTATATTTTTCAGAGTTCTTTCCAGTTATCATATTCTCTGACTAACTGGATAAGCTTTCAGTTTGGGAGAGCACTCCCATCCTTCTCTCAATATAGAGTACGACCAGTGAAGTCTTTATCATATAAATTTGACGAAACTAAAAACTGAGTTTACCGAAAGCTTTTCTTGAAAAATAATACAAAACGACAATAAAAATGTACTCACGTGAATTATCTAACCCGGTAAATTGGTGGATAAAACAGCTACCTGAAAATAAAAAAAAAATATTTCAGAAGCTTTTAACTTGCTTAGAAAACAGTGATACACGACAAATTTATTTTATTTTTGGAATATAGGAAGCCTTAGCAGGATAAAACCGCCACCTGAAAATAAAAAAAAATTGAAAAGCACTTAGCATGCTTAGAAAACAGTGACACACCTCAATTTTTTATTATTGTGTATTTAATTGATAACGAATTGCAAAAAAAAAATAAAAAAGCAAATACATTTCTCAAACAACATCCTAATCTAAAAATATTGCGACCCGATAAATCTAACAAAACGGTCATCATGGAAACCGAGGAATATGATAATAAAATAGAATCACTTTTAAATGATAGATACTTATAAAAAAATTAACACCGACCCTACAAACATTTTCCAAAAAAGATATAATGAACTCATTGCGCACTAGGAAAACAAAAATTATATTTCACCGAACTGCGCGAAAGCCTAAAAATTCACAACGCCCAAGCACCAAAAATATACGGTCTTCCAAAACTACACAAAAATGGCATTCTAATGCGCCCTATCGTTCTTTGTATACAGCTCCCGTTAAATAACTTACTCAACTCAAATTTTTTAAAAGGCATTTTACAAAATATTGTAAACAAAACAAATACTTACATTAAGGACTCTTGGGATTTTAAAGAAAAAATAAACAACTTTCACATGCCAAATAATCACATTCTAATATCCCTAGACGTTGTTTCCCTATATACAAATATTCCAACTGATCTTGCTCTCCAAATAATTAGAAAAAAATGAGACACAATAAAACTATATACCGACATACCATTGGATGAATTTTTGACTGCCGTGGACTTAATTCTAAAATCAATCTATCCTATGTATAAAAACAACTTCTATAGACAATTGGAAGGTTGTGGGGTCCTCAATCTCTAGAGTTATAGCACAAATGGTAATGGAAGAGTTGGAAGAGAATGTTATTAAAAAATTGGACTGCAAATTACCATTCTTTTTTAGGTACGTGGATGATTGCCTAACGACCATACCCAGAGATAAATGTCATTATATTCTAAACTCATTTAACAACTTCCATGAAAAGCTACAATTTACCATAGAAACCGAAATTAATTGTAAAATAAATTTTTTAGATATGACGTTGCACAACACAAATAACAAAATTGAAACTGAATGGTACACAAAAAAAAACATGGTCAGACAGATACATTAATTACCATTCACGACACCCCATGTACCCAAAAAAATCAGTAATAATTGGCCTAGCTGACAGGGCAATAAAATTACGTAGAACCACATATCAAACGATAGCAATCCAAAAAGCAAAAGATATATTGATCAAAAATAGCTATCCAAAAAACTTAATAAACTCCATTTTTAAATCCCGCCTAGAAAATTTAAATAAATCTAATAATAACAGTTTCACAGAAACAAAAACTAAAAAGAAGTATGCATCTATTCAATACATACAAGGTTTATCCGAAAATATTCAATCCACCTTAAAAAAAACACAAGATCTACCTCTGCCACAAAAGCCAAACACCTATAAATCAAAAAACACATTTAATTTACAAAATACTGTCCCGCTGTATACATAGGGCAAACCTCACAATATCTCAAAAACCGGATCAATGGACATAAATACGACAAAAAAAATAAAACCGCCCTCACAAAACATATAAACGAAACTTCCCATACTTTTAATTTTCATGAGACAAAATTTTGAAAACAGAAACTAATCAAAACAAGAAGGAGTTCTTGGAGATATTATATATAAAAAAAGAGGAAAATTCAATAAACGACAAAACTGAAATTAAAAATTTAAGCCCAATTTACCACAACATCCTAAAATAACTATATAATCCAACCTTCCTTTGACTTTATATGATCACTCTTTCAAAATATAATCCTCTAATTTTAATTTTCCACAATCTTGTCTGTATTAGGAATAAATAAACTTATATTAACTACGCTAAATTGAAAAACCATAAAATACCAAAAATGCAAAACAATTTATATTTTTTATCAAATCGGAAAAAAACAACAGAACATCTACTGATAATATTAAAGATCTGATATAAATATCTAATCCAAGTCAGTCGAATTTTTAACTTTTGCATTTATTAATGTATGTAATGTTTCAAAACTAAATGTCGTATACTGTGCCAGAAAGTTTGTTTAATACCTTCTTAGGTGAGTTAAAAACTAAATTAAATTCGTAATTCTCTTTGATTCATATTTATTATATATTATTTAAAAAATCTTTAGGTCTTTTATAAAATAAAAATGATTGTTTTAGATACACTGATTAAGGCAAAAACTTGCCGTAACGTTTGAAAATAAATAAAATGCTACATACAATTTAAGTCTTCGTTTTATATATATAAAATTAGGACCAAAATACCCAAGAAAACTGTTTGACTGAGTATACATTAAGGGTCCGGATAAAATAGGAAATAGGTTTCCTATTTCCGAAGTATATATACATATATAAACATATATTAAACATGATTCTTTAATGTGTCTTATGGCATTTCGTCTCTGTGTAAATTCTTTTAGACAGAGTGTGCAAAGAAGGGTCATTTTGAACTAGATATTTATAGGTTTAGTTTCTCTTTAAATAAGGAATAGTGGATTTAAATTTAAAAGTTTGCGCTTACGTGTCTTGTATTTTTTTTTAAATTTTTAAATATATTTACCACTAAGATTTACCACCAAAGCAGGGATTTTTCATAAAAATATTACCTAAATTTAAAAGAAGCTCACCCTGTCTATGAATTATTTTTTTAACAGTTGAGCAAGTAAAATTACTCAAATTTTTACAATCATTCAAATGAAATAGTTGTTTACCATTGATTTGAACGTCGCACAACCACGTCTTTGTTCTGATTTTGATAAATTTTGCTTTGGTTTTGAATCTAAAAATTTGTTCAATTCACTTTTTGCAACTCGATTTTTTTTTTCAACTCGATTTTTTTTTTTTTGAAACTCTTTTTTTTTCCAATTTTGGGAGTGGTTCTTGGTTGGTAAGTGACAGGGTGGTACTTGTACGTTTTGGGAGTGTCTCTTTTGTGCTTTATATTTTGGTGATTCTACTGCAATATTCAGTCTTTGTCATTTGATTCAGTCTAGATTGTTTTCTATCAAAATGTCGTGTGTGCCAAATGAACTAACAACTTCAGTTGAAGTACCAATATCCGAAAAAATGTAGTGTATACCGGAGAAACCAACAACTTCAGTAGAAGTACCAATATCCCCCAAAATGTGGTGGTTACCGGAGAAACCAGGAACAGCTTCTGCCATAATACCAATGTCTCCCGAAATGTGGTGTGTACCGGACGAACTAACAACTTCATTTGAAGTGCCAATGTCCCCAAAAATGTGGTGTGTACCAGACGAGCTAACAACTTCAGTAGAAGTACCAATATCACCCAAAATGTGGTGTTCACAGGAGGAACCAGGAACATCTGCCGAAATACCAATGTCCCCCAAAAAGTGGTGTTTATCAGAGGTACTAGAAACAACTTCAGCCGGAGTATCCACGACTCCACATCGACAATAGCAGTTGATGTCACCAGAGCTTACACAAACAGAAACATCACCCCCAGCATCAGCTTCATCAGAATGGTCAGAAAGTGTGGATGAGGTCGTGCTAAGACTTCTGCAAGATTTAGAACTTTTATTTGGTATAAAGGTAAGCAATGGACCTATTCAAATTGATATTGTGCCGTTAGTGTCAATCCCAATGTGTGCCAAGAGAAAACAACCCAAAAGATTGTGTAAAAGACCGTTCAATTATAAATATAATTTTTGGTTTTAGGAGCAGAAGACTATTATAATTTATAGTGTTAAATGTAAATGACCATTATAATACAATACAAAGAGCAAAAGGTAATTTTAAATATATTTTTAAGTAATATTAATTCGATGTATAATATATATTCTTAAATTTTATTTTGTTTCTTTTTTTGCGCCCGCATTTAATTGGTAATAAAACGTACTAAGGAGCATATCAAATATGGAAGTGTGTGGGGCTAAAAAAAAATTATATATGATAATAATATTCTTTATTATGTGTTTAAACAAAAATTAATTATATTTTGTTATATATATCTTGACAATATTCTTGAGGATTTCTTCTATTTCAATCATCTGAAGAATATCATGGATTGGAATGGGACGTTGGATATATAGAATTAATATATCCAACGTCCCATTCCAATCCATGATATTCTTCAGACCAATCAACTATTTCTTGATCCTTGGCAGATAACATGGTTCTTTTAAATGGTGACTTAAAAAGAAAATTAGACCAGCGTACACCATCGTAGATAGCGAGCTCCTTTGAGACCAAGCCAAATAAACAATTATAACCTTGAATGTCCACGAATAGTTCTGAATAGCACTCGACCATGATTAGTTTCCTACTATTAATTTTAAAGGTTATTCTGCAATTTTATTTTTAAAATAACTTTTGTCCACTAAATGGTTTTTAATTTTTTTTTACACTTCACTGCGTATTCTACTGCTTTTTTATAGTGCGTAGAAAAAAAAACTCCTAGGTAATTTTTTGTTACTGCATATATTTACAAGTCCTCCACCATAATCCCATCATTCTATCCTTTTCAAAATGTATTGTATCTTTTTTTTTGCTTAACTTGATTCAAAATTACTTATGTCCACTAAATGGTTTTCAATTTTTTTCACTTCAGTTTTATTACACACTATACAAGTTTCAGGGGCACTGAAATGAAAAAGATTGTCATTGCACAATGTACAGCGCAAGTTTTTTTCACAACATTCCATTGCTCTTTTGTAATGTGTAGACACAAAACTGTGTTTGCCGAGGGGTGCTTCTAATGCGTGCAAATAATAGCATCGTAAGCATAAACTATAATCACCACCAAGCGAAGACATTATAACGGCATAATCTTGAAAGACATAAACTTCGCGGCGTAGATAATTTGGTTCAACAGCATCACTAGCACTTATTTTTTTAATATTTACAAGACCTTTTTCACCACAACCGGCATCAAAAAAATTATGTATCCCCTCATCTTCACTATCGTCTTGAACCTCTTCAAAATTGTTCTTATCTAAATCGGCTTACCATGCTTGTTTAACGTCGAAAATGTTTCTTTCTCCAACCGTGAAATATAGTATTTCATCTTCGTACATTGAAGACATTTTTTCCAATTGCTCAAAATGTAGATCACTAGATTCTTGCAAAACAACGTGGCGACAACTCATTTTAATTAACATATATTTTTTAACTTCGTTCTAAAAATACTGAGACTACAGTAAGAATGAATTGCTCTGTTGGCTGCTAACACTTAAATAAAACATCTCCCTCCGGATGCACACGTAAGAGTGGGGAAGACCAATCAGAATCAAGCAGAGTTAAGTAGGCGTGGCAGGGGCAGGCGCGGGAAGTGGGAGACCAATGAAAAAAGTGGTGGGGGAGCGAGACTAACCCCCCAATCACCTCTACTGTCATTAATCGAAGGAAAAATGAAAGACGTGTTTTTTAAACATCGTGTTTCTCTTATCGATTAGATTTTCATACATTAATAACAAAAGAATGGGGTTGTTTTTCAAATATGAATACATTCAAGAAATATTTTAAAATTTTAAATTACCAAAACGAACTTGCTAGACAAAGACATCAACAAAGGTAGGATTTTCGGTCAAATCCTTAAGATTCAAGGATTTATTTGAATATCATTATTTTTATTATTATTTTATATTGTTTGTTTTTGTGTTTTTATAAAGTTTTAATGCGTTTAATATTGACATCATTTCCTAAAGCTGTTTTGTATGTATCTTTTGTGGCAGGTAATAGTAACTTAATTTATAATTATTATTTGTATTTATATTTACGCTCATAATGAACGTTGACTTTTTTTTTGGTTAATCCTCGGAATTTTGATTTGACTTGTATGAATATCAGTGATTACAGATAGGTAAACATACAACTGATCAACTATATTTGTTGCTTGTTCTTATGAGCTATTCTTATGATACATAATTCATTTACGGTCCAAAGGTGTTTCAATATTTGACCGATAAATATCTATAGTTGGTTTTTTGGCTAAAACTAGGGCCAGGTTTCTTCTAACGCGTACTTTAATAAAGTAAATAAAACCTTATTTCCGTTTTTTGTACTTAGTGTTTTTCTAGAGTTTAGCTGGATGTTGATATAAATAAGGCTTTTAAAATATGGTTTATAAGATTTTAAAATTTAGTTTGATATAGAAACTTTAGTTCAAAATGACAATTTAAAGTAATTTTAATTAATATTATTTAGCTTTCGAAACAGTAATAAAATAGCTCTTATATTATTGCTATTTATCTTAAGAAGCAAAAGTTTCTCTACTAAATATAATAATATGAGCAAGGTGCATATCTATTTGCCAAATAAAAGTCTCATCAGCACTAATTAATTTCCAAGGGCAATAAGAGAAGAGAAAAACAGAGTAAAATAAACTTAATTAAGGATTGTATTCCCCGAAGTTTGCAAACACTTGGAACTGTAAAGCAAATAGCAAAAATTTCATCTACAGATTAAAATGAGTCCCGATTAGGAATGGGCGATAATAGATTATTACTTATTGATATGAGGTAGGTAAAAAACATTCGATACGTTTTACATTATTGATTGTTTTTGGTACCGGTCAATATTTTATGGCTACGTATCGATGGGGAGGGAACGTCCTGCAAATTAATCAAGGAACAAAAATAAAAGTCCTCATCTTCATACATATGTAACCTACTTAATAATTTTAATAATTAAAAAAAATAATATATAATTGAGTAAGTCATTAATTTAAAAATCATCAGTAGTTAATGGATAACCTAACGGTATTATTTGATGCCTATAGGACAGGATATATCGATATTTATTTAGTTACCTATTGTTATTCGATATGTTCTGTCCATCTCATGGCATTTTGTAAAAGCTAACTTTCAGAAAATAACATACGTTGCAGAATAAAAATGATTTTTCTTTGCCAAGGTAAATAAAAATGTGCTTAATATGATGACAAAATGGCATATGTTTTTAACAGACAAAATAGTGGCATAAACATGTTTACGATATTTTAAATTTTATAATATAGTCTTATGATTATACTTTATCTCCCATTAAGAGTATATTTAACAATCGATAAATTAACTTTATCTGGAACTTCCTTCTTCCTTCGTTATACGTCTATACGTCTATTCGCTCATGAAGAAGTATGAAATACTATGCAACATGTACTATATATACATGTACAAGCTGAGTAATTTGTCACGTTCTTTAGTAATTTGATTCATTTACTATGAGGACTATTAGATCAGAGTGATCTACGCAATTTGTTGATTTAAAAAAAGGGGCTGTGTTTTTATATTTTTAAATAACTAATTCATTTTAAATAAATTTGGAAAATCGGTAGATTATAAATTAATGCCTATAACAATAGGAATGAGTAGCTATTATTATAATCCCAAAACAATTAATGAATATCAAATGGAAGACACAGATATCTTACCGCATAATGATATATGTGTAAATTTAAACGTCTTAAGAGATGGTGATTCGCGCTCGGCCGGTGGTTTTAGTCATATAGATATTAGGAGGAACGACGACGACAGCAAAAAAAACGGATTATAAAATATACAGACGAATTAGGTACGTAAGTTTCTTTTTAGGTAGACAAACAGAATGGCTAGAGTAAAAATTGCTGTTATCTGAAGGAGTCCGAAAATTAGATATTTATCTGAGAGGTCGGACAATATTAACAGAGGTTATAAGTTATACAAAAAATAATCTAAGTAGCGCCATTATAAGAACATACAATGTATGAAATGAAAAGTAATTGTGTAACTTTTCAGAAAATTTTCGATTTATTAAATTTCCATTGCCAGGAGCCGAGAAATTGAGAATAATAGTGAGATAAATGAAAGACTAAAAAAAATTTATATATAAAATGGCGGTTATCAGATACGCAAATGATTTTTTTCTAATGATAGCTTATGTTATAGCGCTAATAAAAGCTCAGGTAAGATAAGAGCCCTACTGTTACGATATTTAAGAAAAATTAATTTTTCGTTGCCGCCTGCATGTGACAGTACAGATATCTATTTTTAAAACTTTGTATGCGGTATTAAATAAAAGGTAATTGTGTTGCTTCTCAGAAAATTTTTGATTTAATGAAGTTCAATTTTCAGGAACCGAGAAATCGAGATTCTTATTGAGATATCGGAGTTATAAGATGTGCGGCAATCTTACCCGCGTCATTCTGCTATTTTCAGCTTTTTCTATGCTTGCTGTGGGATCACCTCGGTACTACCTTGAAAATGTCCTTAAAAATTCATGCAAATTGGCCAAACAATCCTGAAGTAATCGGAGTAGGAGGTATTACATTTTCGTGTGTTTTACGGGGTTTCTCGTTTATGAGTAGGGATACAAAGGGCGGTTTTCACAATATTATGCTATTTTCCCATGAAACTAAAGATGCCACACACACAGATTTCTCCTAGCCATATTAATTTCTAAGATACAGGACGAAATTGAAAATCTTGTATTTTTGGACCCTCCGTAACTCAGTTATCGTTTAACTTCAGTAAAGGTAAAAAATGTTTCTTAGACAGTTTTTTACGTAATTTAATAATTTTTTTAATTTAGAAAAGTTTAGCTTTAAAACGATAACCAAACTTAAATTCTAATAATAAAAAGGAAAACAGCAAACAACTTCTTAATACTAATCGTATTTTTAATTTAAAAAACTTTAACTCTTTAAACAGCAACAATGTTTAGATCATAAGAATAAAAATAGAAAACAATAAACAACTTTATGATACTGATGATCATTATTTAATTCTATTAATTTAACAATTTAACAGATATTGTTCGAATTACTCACCACTGTATCTTATATAGTAGCCATCGAGTATGTCCGTATGTGCATATCCAACAATTAGGAAAATGTTGTTCCAGCCATTGTTGTTATAACGCGAGAGTTGTATGCCGGAGCTCCATCTTGTTGAATGAACATTTACTCGGACCAAGAGAACATCTCCCAAAATAGTTATCGCTTTTTCTTGCAAGATTTGCATGAATCTCTCAGAATTTAGATTCCCTTGAAAAACACAATATTCAGTTCTTCTTCCCAAAATGAAACAAGACACATTGAATTTCGGTGTTGCATGGGAAAAATGACGTGTTTATTTTCCTTGCTCGAAAATTTTGAGTTATGCCTATTAAACCGCACTGCTAAAATGCGCATCATCCGACCAGATATTTAACAGGTTAAGCTTTACTTTTGGTAGTTTATTATACAGGATGTATATAATAAAATATAAAAACCTATAAAGTAAAAAAATATTCCGCTCTATACCATTACCGAGAAACTCCCGTATTCATGCACTTTTTGAACATATTTATCGTTTACTTTTGTATTTCGGCCTCCACAGACTCTTTCCGAAGTTATGTCAATTAATAGCACAAATCCGCTGTCATCAGAGAATATCACATAATTCCATTTTACTCGCTAGTTAAGCTAGAACTTTAAAGATTATTGTATTTATTACTACAGATACCCTGCATAATGAGGTAGCCATTCAATATGTTAAACACAAGAATAGAAAGATATCCACAAAAAAAAGTTAAAATGATTCATTTCTAGTTCTACCAAACAATAAAAGCAAATTTTCCAATTTTTACAAAAACACAAGATAATGAATTTTGTTATACGTGCAGAGACATTTTTGCACAGGGTGTGTATTGAGATTTGATAAATATAAAGCATGTGTAGATCATTATCATAAAAGGCAAATCGACGCCATTGTTATTCCCATTTTGCAGATTAAAACATATTTTTTTAAGAAAACTACAACATAAAGTTTCAGTTCGTTATAAATATGCTTAAGTTTTTGGTACTAGTTTATTTCAAACCCCCCGTAGGTATAGTATAAATACACTTTTTGCGAGCTTCTTGATTTATTAACAGTCATGATGAAGTGGGATGAAAATTTGCGAATTTCTGTTCTTTCACATATGGGATTTTTTTTAATAACTGCCCTAAGTAATATGTAATATGTAATATATATACATATATATATATATATATATATATATATATATATATATATATATATATATATATATATATATATATATATATATATATATATATATATATATATATATATATATATATATATATATATATATATATATATATATATATATATATATATATATATATATATATATATATATATATATATATATATATATATATATATATGTATATATATTACAAATACACCAAAATACGACATATCTCAACTTTAAGAAACCACTGGATGTACATACTGTATATGAAGAAGTGCTATGTTTGCCACTTTTTTTAGACCCGTTTCTATTTTCACCTACAAAATATTGGCAACCGATAGCGTTGATATTTTATATATTGCTATAAAATCAAAAAAGGGACAAACCTTTCCCTAATCATTTTTCAAAATTTTGAGAAAACATTCGGTTTTCTGTCAGTTTTCGAAAGTCAAATTTAGCAGTTAAGAAAAATCACGTGGCTACCTTTTTTTGTCATTTGAGAAAAGACTTTTTGCAAACTCACATTTTACTTAGGGCAGTTATTAAAAAAAATCCCATATGTGAAAGAACAGAAATTCGCAAATTTTCATCCAACTTCATCATGACTGGTAATAAATCAAGAAGCTCGCAAAAAGTGTATTTATACTATACCTACGGGGGGGTTTGAAATAAACTAGTACCAAAAACTTAAGCATATTTATAACGAACTGAAACTTTATGTTGTAGTTTTCTTAAAAAAAATATGTTTTAATCTGCAAAATGGGAATAACAATGGCGTCGATTTGCCTTTTATGATAATGATCTACACATGCTTTATATTTATCAAATCTCAATACACACTCTGTGCAAAAATGTCTCTGCACGTATAACAAAATTCATTATCTTGTGTTTTTGTAAAAATTGGAAAATTTGCTTTTATTGTTTGGTAGAACTAGAAATGAATCATTTTAACTTTTTTTTTGTGGATATCTTTCTAATCTTGTGTTTAACATATTGAATGGCTACCTCATTATGCAGGGTATCTGTAGTTATAAATACAATAATCTTTAAAGTTCTAGCTTAACTAGCGAGTAAAATGGAATTATGTGATATTCTCTGATGACAGCGGATTTGGGCTATTAATTGACATAACTTCGGAAAGAGTCTGTGGAGGCCGAAATACAAAAGTAAACGATAAATATGTTCAAAAAGTGCATAAATACGGGAGTTTCTCGGTAATGGTATAGAGCGGAATATTTTTTTACTTTATAGGTTTTTGTATTTTATTATATACATCCTGTATAATAAACTACCAAAAGTAAAGCTTAACCTGTTAAATATCTGGTCGGATGATGCGGATTTTAGCAGTGCGGTTTTAATAGGCATAACTCAAAATTTTCGAGCAAGGAAAATGAACACGTCATTTTTCCCATGCAACACCGAAATTCAATGTGTCTTGTTTCATTTTGGGAAGAAGAACTGATTATTGTGTTTTTCAAGGGAATCTAAATTCTGAGAGATTCATGCAAATCTTGCAAGAAAAAGCCATAACTATTTTGGGAGATGTTCTCTTGATCCGAGTAAATGTTCATTCAACAAGATGGAGCTCCGGCATACAACTCTCGCGTTATAACAACAATGGCTGGAACAACATTTTCCTAATTATTGGATATGCACATACGGACCTACTCGATGGCTACTATATAAGATACAGTGGTGAGTAATTCGAACAATATCTGTTAAATTGTTAAATTAATAGAATTAAATAATGATCATCAGTATCATAAAGTTGTTTATTGTTTTCTATTTTTATTCTTATGATCTAAACATTGTTGCTGTTTAAAGAGTTAAAGTTTTTTAAATTAAAAATACGATTAGTATTAAGAAGTTGTTTGCTGTTTTCCTTTTTATTATTAGAATTTAAGTTTGGTTATCGTTTTTAAAGCTAAACTTTTCTAAATTAAAAAAATTATTAAATTACGTAAAAAACTGTCTAAGAAACATTTTTTACCTTTACTGAAGTTAAACGATAACTGAGTTACGGAGGGTCCAAAAATACAAGATTTTCAATTTCGTCCTGTATCTCAGAAATTAAGAGGGCTAGGAGAAATCTGTGTGTGTGGCATCTTTAGTTTCATGGAAAAATAGCATAATATTGTGAAAACCGCTCTTTGTATCCCTACTCACAAACGAGAAACCTCGTAAAACACACGAAAATGTAATACCTCTTACTCCGATTATTTCGGGATTGTTTGGCCAATTTGCATGAATTTTTAAGGACATTTTCAAGGTAGTACCGAAGGTGATCCCACAGCAAGCATAGAAAAAGCTGAAAATAGCAGAATGACGCGGGTAAGATTGCCGCACATCTTATAACTCCGATATCTCAATAAGAATCTCGATTTCTCGGTTCGAAAATTGAACTTCATTAAATCAAAAATTTTCTGAGAAGCAACACAATTACCTTTTATTTAATACCGCATACATTGTAAGTTTTAAAAAAAATCTGTACTGTTACATGCAGGCGGCAACGAAAAATTAATTTTTCTTAAATATCGTAACAGTAGGGCTCTTATCTTACCTGAGCTTTTATTAGCGCTATAACATAAGCTATCATTAGAAAAAAATCATTTGCGTATCTGATAACCGCCATTTTATATAAAAATTTTTTTTAGTCTTTCATTTATCTCACTATTATTCTCAATTTCTCGGCTCCTGGCAATGGAAATTTAATAAATCGAAAATTTTCTGAAAAGTTACACCATTACCTTTCATTTCATACATTGTATGTTCTTATAATGGCGCTACTTAGATTATTTTTTGTATAACTTATAACCTCTGTTAATATTGTCCGACCTCTCAGATAAATATCTAATTTTCAGACTCCTTTCAGTAGCAATTTTTACTCTAGCCATTCTGTTTGTCTACCTAAAAAGGAAAAATTACGTACCTAATTCGTTGTATATTTTATAATCCGTTTTTTGCTGTCGTCGTCGTTCCTCCTA
The DNA here is from genome assembly GCA_030620095.1 of Kuschelorhynchus macadamiae. Taxonomy (NCBI): domain Eukaryota; kingdom Metazoa; phylum Arthropoda; class Insecta; order Coleoptera; family Curculionidae; genus Kuschelorhynchus; species Kuschelorhynchus macadamiae. The sequence continues at coordinate 3,036 of JAUTXW010000617.1, read as the reverse complement.
ATATCTATATGACTGAAACCACCGGCCGAGCGCGAATCACCATCTCTTAAGACGTTTAAATTTACACATATATCATTATGCGGTAAGATATCTGTGTCTTCCATTTGATATTGATTAATTGTTTTGGGATTATAATAATAGCTACTCATTCCTATTGTTATAGGCATTAATTATAATCTACAATTTTCCAAATTTATTTAAAATGAATTAGTTATTTAAAAATATAAAAACACAGCCCCTTTAATCAACAAATTGCGTAGATACACTCTATGTAATAGTCCTCATAGTAAATGAATCAAATTGCTGAAGAACGTGACAGATTACTTAGCTTGTACACTATATATAGTACATGTTGCCATAGTATTTCATACTTCTCATGAGCAAATAGACTATAGACCTATAAGTTTAAAAAGGAAGAGAATTCCCAGATAAAGTTAAATTTATCGATTGTTAAATATATTCTTAATGGGAGATGAAGTATAATCATAAGACTATATTATAAAATTTAAAATATCGTAAACATTTTTATGCCACTATTTTGTCTGTTAAAAACATATGCCATTTGTCATCATATTAAGCACATTTTTTATTTACCTTGGCAAAGAAAAATAATTTTTATTCTGCAACGTATGTTTATTTACTGAAAGTTAGCTTTTCAAAATGCCATGAGATGGACAGAACATATCGAATAACAATAGGTAACACAAATAAATATGATATATATATCCTATAGGCATCAAATAATTCCGTTAGGTTATGCATTAACTACTGATGATTTTTAAATTAAATAACTTACTCCAATTATATATTATTTTTTTTAATTATTAAAATTATTCAGTAGGTTACATATGTATGAAGCTGAGACTTTATTTTTATTCCTTGATTAATTTGCAGGACGTTCCCCTCCCCATCGATACGTAAGTTTCATGATTAGACCGGTACCGAAAAACAATCAAGAATGTAAAACGTATAGAATGTTTTTTACCTACCTCATATCAATAAGTAATAATCTATTATCGCCCATTCCTAATCGGGACTCATTTTAATCTGTAGATGAAATTTTTTGCTATTTTGTTTTAAGTTCCAAGTGTTTGCAAACTTAGGGAATACAATCCTTAATTAAGTTTATTTTACTCTGTTTTTCTCTCTTATTGCCCTTGGAAATTAATTAGTGTCATGAGACTTTTATTTGGCAAATAGATATGCACCTTGCTAGTATTTATTATATTTAGTCAGAACTTTTTGCTGATAAATAGCAATAATATAAGAGCTATTTTCTACTATTTCGAAAGCTAATAAATATAATTAAAAAAATTACTTTAAATTGTTGGTTTTTTGAACTAGAAACTTTCTATATCAAACTAAATTTTAAAATCTTATAAACCATATTTTAAAAAGCCTTATTTATATCAACATCCAGCTAAACTATTAGAAAAACGCTACATGCAAAAAGCGGAAATAAGGTTTTATTTACTTTATTAAAGTACGCGTTAGAAGAAACCTGGCCCTAGTTTAGCCAAAAAACCAACTATAGATATTTATCGGTCAAATATTGAAACACCTTTGAAGCAGTAAATGAATTATGTATCATAAGAATAGCTCATAGGACAAGAGCAACAAAATATAGTAATTCGTTAAGCCCTGTTTACCTATATATGTAATCACTCAATATTCACTACAAGTCGAATCAAAAATGCAAAACAAAAAAAAGTCAACGTTATTATGAGCGTAAATATAAATACAAATAATAATTATAGAATTAAGTTACTATTCCCTGCCACAAAAGATACATACAAAACAGCTTTAAAATAATATGATAAACGCATTAAAACTTTATAAAAACACAAAAACAAACAATATAAAATAGATAAATAAAAATAATAGATATTCAAATAAAATATTTTAAATCTAAGGATTTGACCGAAAATCCTACCTTTTGTAATGTGTTTTGCACAAGTTGGTTTTCATAACGCAAAATTTTAAAATATTTCTTGAATGTATTCATATTTGAAAGACAACCCCAAGTTGTTTTGTTCTATTTAATGTCTGAAAATGTAATGGATCAGAAACGCGATGTTTAAAAAACACGTCTTTCATTTTCCTTTCGATTAATGACGGTCGAGGTGATTGGGGAGTTAGTCTCGCTCCCCACCACTTTTTTTCAATTGGTCTCCACTACCACGCCCCTGCCCTGCCACGCCTACTAACTCTGCTTGATTCTGATGGTCTTTTTTCTTACGTGTGCACATGCAAAGGGAGATGTTTTATTTAGTGTTAGCAGCCAACAAGCAATTGATTTCTTACTGTAGTCTCAGTATTTTTCAACGAAGTTAAAAAATATATGTTAATTAAAATGAGTTGTCGCCACGTTGTTTTGCAAGATACTAGTGATCTACATTTTGAGCAATTGGAAAAAATGTCTTGCAATATACAAAATGAAATGCCTATATTTCACAGTTAAAGAAGAACGTTTTCAACACTAAACAAGCATGGTAGCCGATTTAGATAAGAACAATTTTGAAGAGGTTCAAGACGATAGTGAAGATGAGGGAATACATAATTTTTTTGATCAGTTGTGGTGAAAAATTGTTCTAAATATTAAAAAAATAAGTGCTAGTGATGCTGTTGAACTAAAAAAATTATCTACGCCGCGAAGTTTATGTCTTTCAAGATTATGCATTATAATGTCTTCGCTTTGGTGGTGATGTATAGTTTATGCTTACGATGCTGTATTTTGCACGCATTAGAAGCACCCTCGGCAAACACAGTTTTGTGTCTACAGCCTACAAAAGAGCAATGGAAGTGTATAAAAAACTTGCGCTGTACATATGCGATGACAATCTTTTTCATTTCAGTGCCCCTGAAACTTGTATAGTGTGTAATAAAACTGAAGTGAAAAAAATTGAAAACTCCTCGTGGACATAAGTGGTTTGGAATTTAGAGCAAAAAAAAAGAATACAATACATTTTGAAAAGGATAGAATGATGGGGTAGTAGTAGAAGGGTTTTATTAAATATATGCAGTAACAAAAAATTA